>MU281394.1:140188-231594 GCA_022385595.1 Xylaria palmicola
GGTTATTTGTAAAATTGGGTTATAACATTAAAACCCCCCCTTTTTTTTTTCGGCGACTTGTTCACCGGGTTTTTTGTGACGCCTAAAAAAACCGGTTTCCTTCCCCCCCCCCCCCCCCCCCCCCCCCCCTCCGCCTGCTCAGTCTCCTCCTGCTCCCCCTCCATTCCTCCTCTCCAATCTATAGACATGGTATCTCCTTATAGTTATCCAGTTCTAGTAGATATCGAATCACAAGGCTTGTCTAGTACCGGTAGACCACAACTGTCAACACCTGGGTTACGAGTCACGGGTGGTCAAGGTTAACGGAGACTCGCGCACGCTTGGCTTGGTATTACTATTAACAGAGTGAGGGTGAGACTGTGAGTGCACAGGCAGCTAGCTACAAGGCGCCCACTAGCCAATTTTGATCCCTGAGGTATCTAATTCGTCCAGAATGCTCGGGAGTCTCGTATCACATAGTAGGTAGATTATCATATGTGCCAAAACGACCGCTAATACAGAAAGAGGATGAGAAGGGGTGGTGGCATGGTGCTGCCCCAGAAAAAAGTCAACCGCTTTAAGTTTGGGGATGGGCTGGGTTTTTAGTAGAGCCGGGTCCCGAAAGTAGCAGTCGTGATGCTGATCATCTCTTGTCGCCGCCCCTCGCATCGAATATCGAATGGGCAGATACGGAGTACGGAGTAGGTACTGTGGGAGCGTACCCAAGCCGGTACACGTGTGCATGCGCGTGCCATCGCCCATCCACAGGGAAAAAAGAAAGAAGAGCCGATTCGATTGGCAGTACATAGTAAGTAGGTAGGCCCCCCAGGCACTCACTCGCTGGAGAGAGATGAGAGATGGCAGATGGCAGATGGCAGATGGCACTTGAGACTGGGACTGTTGAAAGGGACAACCCTCGGCGAGCTGGCCCCTAAGTGGACGAGCCTAATCACCCGTCCCAGCACATCCCCGGTTGGCGTGCCTCTGCCCCTCTGCCCCTGGCTATATAGGGCCAATCACACCTGCCCGCTCCCGCGCTACACAGTCCCACAGAGGCCCAGCAAATCCGCCTTTCTTCTCCCACCAGGCAAGACCCATTCCCTTCTCGCCTCGCCTCGTCTGCCGTCCTGCCTGTCGCTGCACCGATTACTGCTCCTCAGAGTCCTCGAGGTCTGCCGTTGTCGCTGCCGCTGCCATCGCCGACCACTTCTCCACGACGACCGACTTGGACCTGGTTGCTGGCCTTGTCCTTCCTTGCTGTCTCAGCGCCTTACTTTGGCCACTGCCGAGAACCTCTCTACTAGACGAGCACCGTGCCTCGTTGGACATTGCTTGTCGTCCGTTCCTCCTGAAGAACCCCTCAAGCCCGACCAGCCCTCCACTTATTCATCCCCAGCGACGCCTCGACCCGATTTCGCCCCCTGATTGTCCGGCAATATCGCCATTCTCTCGTGCATCTACCACGGCTACTCGCCTGTACCATCCGATAGTTCCTAGTCGCCTCATCGTATATCGACTCGCTCTCCAGGGCGGATATGCAGCGACGCCTCGTGAAATAGTCGCAGTCTTTACCTACAGGCGTACTTACCAAGTACTGCCTTCTAATTCCGTCCATAGTCGGAGTGTGAGGCGCAGCTCTATGCTGTTGACATAACACTACTCGGCATATTGTCTGTTGCTGCTCCCGCCGCCGTTCCCGATCCGCTGCATCTGATCTCACGGGGCTTGCGTCCGACAACGCCAGTCGAGTTCCTGTCTTGCTGTGATGATGGCCGATGATCAGACTTTGGCAGCGGTCGCTGCCATTGTCAAAGACTTGGCCGTCTCATCTAATGATTTGAGCCCTGTTCCTATTGGCACCAACTCGGAAATCAAGTTACCGGGTCGCGATAGTGCTGCCAAGGAAGAACTCGAGAGAGAACTCTCAGCGCTTGTCGTTCGCGTTCAACAACTTGAAGCCAAGGCTAGTGCTGCGAATGCCCCCAACTATCCCGACACACCCAACGAGACAGTTGGGTCTCCATTCGAAGACGACGCAAAACTAGCCGGCCGGACGAGGCTGCCATCGCGCAATGGCCTCCCCGACGAGCGTATTGTTAAGACCATACCACTCACGGACGAGGATCTCGAAGGGCTACAAGAGCATATCAACGATCAATCGAAATTGCTCGACAACCAACGTCAGGAGTTGACTAATGTCAATGCTCAGCTTGTAGAGCAGAGGAAACTACAGGAAAGAGCGCTCCAGATGCTCGAGAAAGAGCGCGTAGCTACACTAGAACGGGAACTATGGAAACATCAGAAGGCCAATGAGGCTTTCCAGAAAGCGCTGCGCGAGATTGGTGAGATTGTCACCGCAGTTGCGCGGGGTGACCTCAGCAAGAAGGTTCGCATGAATACAGTCGAAATGGACCCAGAAATCACCACTTTCAAGAGAACCATCAACACAATGATGGATCAGCTTCAAGTATTTGCCAGCGAAGTGTCTCGGGTTGCTCGTGAAGTTGGCACAGACGGGATACTCGGTGGCCAGGCCAAGATTGAAGGCGTAGACGGTACCTGGAAAGAACTTACTGACAATGGTATTGCCCTCAAGCACTGATGTCCTAGAAGAGTAGTGCTAACTCGCGTTTTAGTTAACGTGATGGCGCAAAACCTTACCGACCAAGGTACGTTCAAATCTAATCCCGAGTCTGCCAGTACTACCCTTCGCTGACCAACAAAAGTGCGCGAAATCGCCTCCGTAACGACAGCTGTTGCCCACGGCGACTTGACAAAGAAGATTGAGAGACCCGCTAAGGGCGAGATCCTCCAGCTTCAACAGACGATCAACACTATGGTTGGACAATTGCGCACGTTTGCATCGGAAGTTACACGGGTTGCTCGAGACGTCGGTACCGAGGGTATGCTTGGTGGCCAAGCCGATGTCATGGGAGTCCGTGGCATGTGGAATGAGTTGACGGTCAACGTGAATGCCATGGCGAACAATCTTACAACCCAGGTCCGCGACATTGCAAAAGTTACCACCGCCGTTGCGAAGGGCGATTTGACACAAAAGGTGCAAGCTGAGTGCAAGGGTGAAATTTTTGAGCTCAAGTCGACTATCAACTCTATGGTCGAGCAACTGCAGCAGTTTGCACGTGAGGTTAGCAAGATTGCCCGAGAGGTCGGTACGGAAGGGCGTTTGGGTGGACAAGCTACTGTCAATGATGTCCAAGGCACTTGGCGCGACCTGACCGATAATGTCAACGGTATGGCTATGAACTTGACAACCCAGGTCAGAGAAATATCCAGGGTGACCGCCGCTGTTGCCCGCGGCGATCTTACCAAAAAGATCGGTGTCGAGGTTAGGGGTGAAATCCTTGAACTTAAGCTTACCATTAACTCCATGGTTGATCGGCTTGGTACATTCGCGTTCGAAGTCAGTAAGGTCGCCCGGGAAGTCGGCACAGACGGGACGCTTGGTGGGCAGGCTCGGGTCGATGGAGTTGAAGGTAAATGGCGAGACCTTACAGAGAACGTCAACACGATGGCTTTGAATTTGACTTCACAGGTACGAGGCATCTCGACCGTCACTCAAGCCATTGCCGACGGCAACATGAGCCAGAAAATCGACGTCCAAGCCAAGGGCGAAATACTAGTCCTGAAGGAGACAATAAACAACATGGTTGACCGCCTCTCTGTATTTTGCAACGAAGTACAGCGTGTGGCTAGGGACGTCGGTGTGGATGGCAAGATGGGTGGTCAGGCAGATGTTGGTGGCTTAAAGGGACGCTGGAAAGAAATTACTGCAGATGTCAATACCATGGCAACCAATCTGGTTAGTCTTGTCGTCGGGATTGTGTCTGTATTGGCCCTATTTTACTAACCATCTTTACAGACAACACAGGTGCGCGCCTTTGGCGACATCACAAACGCAGCTACCGACGGCAACTTCACGAAGCTTGTGGACGTGGAAGCTTCTGGCGAGATGGATGAGCTTAAACGCAAGATCAATCAGATGGTCTATAATTTACGTGACAGTATTCAGAGGAATACCCAGGCACGAGAAGCTGCAGAGCAGGCGAACAAGACGAAATCCGAGTTTCTAGCCAACATGTCGCACGAGATTCGCACACCAATGAACGGTATTATCGGAATGACACAGTTGACTCTCGACACCGACTTAACTCAGTACCAACGAGAGATGCTGAATATTGTGAATCAGCTGGCCAACAGTTTATTGACAATTATAGATGATATTCTGGACTTATCCAAGATCGAGGCTCGGAGGATGGTAATAGAGGAGATCCCGTATACGTTGCGGGGAACTGTCTTCGGTGCTCTAAAGACATTGGCTGTTAAAGCAAATGAAAAGTTCCTGGATTTAACCTATCGGGTTGACAGTTCTGTTCCTGATTATGTTGTCGGAGACTCGTTTCGCCTGCGGCAAATCATCCTGAATTTGGTGGGCAACGCTATCAAGTTTACTGAGCACGGTGAAGTAAGCTTGACTATTCGGGAGGCCCAGGACTCCAAGTTTAAGCCGAAAAATTCGGATGAGTACGCTATAGAGTTCATTGTGTCGGATACTGGTATAGGAATACCACAAGACAAGCTGGACCTCATTTTCGACACCTTTCAACAAGCCGACGGTTCGATGACCCGCAAATTTGGTGGTACCGGACTTGGCCTATCTATTTCAAAGCGACTGGTAACCCTCATGGGTGGAGACTTATGGGTGAGAAGTGAGTTTGGCAAGGGAAGTTCGTTCTACTTCACTTGCGTTGTTAAATTGGCAGGTGGCGGCCTTGGAGCTATCGAGAAGATGCTTAAGCCATACAAAGGACACCAGGTACTCTTCATTGATAAGGGCCTCTCTGGGTACGGGGAAGAAATATCAACCATGTTACGGCGGTTGGGCCTTGTGCCCGTGGTGGTGAATTACGAAAAAAACCCAGCCACGTCCGGCTCCGACAACCCACCGTACGACGTCATCATAGTCGAGTCCATCGAAACTGCTCGGAAGCTCCGTGCCATTGAAGATTTCAGATATCTGCCCATTGTCCTGCTTGCGCCCGTTGTCCATATCACGTTGAAGTCCTGTCTAGACCTAGGCATCACGTCCTACATGACAACGCCATGTGAGACGATTGATCTTGGAAACGGAATGGTCCCAGCCCTTGAAAACCGAGCGACTCCATCATTTTCGGATAATACACGATCGTTCGAAATCTTGCTCGCTGAGGATAACCGTGTCAATCAGCGTTTAGCTGTCAAGATCCTTGAGAAATACCATCATGTGGTAACTGTCGTTGGCAATGGATTAGAAGCTGTTGAGGCCGTTCAGAAGAAGAAGTTTGATGTCATCCTCATGGATGTTCAGATGCCCATAATGGTATGCATGATTCCTTGAGACTGTCCGCTATCAATCGCTAACCATAATAATAGGGTGGGTTCGAGGCAACTGGCAAAATTCGCGAGCTCGAACGAAAAGGTGGTGCAGTAAGGACTCCGATCATTGCACTGACAGCCCATGCTATGATGGGAGACCGAGAACGATGCATCCAGGCCCAAATGGATGAGTACCTATCGAAGCCGTTGCAACAAAACCATTTGATACAGACCATCCTTAAATGTGCGACTTTAGGAGGCGCATTGCTCGAGAAGAACCGAGAAAGAGAGTTGGGGTGTCATAGTCCCAAGCCCAACGGCGGCCGGAAGTCGCCTGCTATCGCGCGACCTGCACTTGAGGCCCGTGCCATCACGTCTAACGCCCCTGTCGTAAGCCCATCTTTGGTAGCTGCCGGTCAGAGCGACCCTTTACAAAGGACTCTCTCGGAACCAGCTACTCGGGGCGTCTAACTGGGCTTGTTTTATGCGGAGAGCTAATATGATAAAATGATTCTACGGTGTTGGGAAGCATGCCACACCCCGTTACTATAAATGTTCAATGGGCGATGGTGTGGAGTCGATTAAAGTGTCCGCACCCGTTCTCAATACCCGAGGAAGCCGAGTGCCCGTTCTTAGCTGCCTCCCAACCCGAAAGTTTCATCTCGCATCGTTACAAGAACAGTTGTACTTTGGCATCTCACTCATTAGGCTTTTTTGCATTACTGTGACCGAGCTCTGGAGCGATTTTGGGTGCATTGACCCTCTTTTGGGAAAGCCATCACAGCAGCCGGAGTTTGTTTGGCGTTTTGGAACTTACGTTAAGAGGGGCCGTGTGTACTTCCTGTCTTTTTTTTCCTACAGCCTATTCGCAAGTAGTGCTTAGCATTTACTCATCTCGAATCCCTTTTAGGGGCTTCCGTATCTGGAACAGAGCACAGCATCATCTACTCTCCTCCTATCACTTTGGGACTCTCTTGTAACCGCGTTCGCCCGTTCTCGCTTATTGAGCCGCGAATCTCCTTGTACATCGTGGAAGTGCTTCGCATCGGGGGGTTCCTTGAGGTTTTTCCATGGCTTCCCCTCCTGTTGACGGCGCGAGAATATACACTAACGCCCGCGACGGTTTTCCTAAGGAGGTTGGATTGGGGCTGTTGTAGTCTATATTGTCATGTTCAAAACATTAGCAAAAAAGGGTTTATTCTTCCAATTATAAACGCGCATCATTATACCGGATACGTGCATCTGTAACATCCGGCATCGGTATTCCTGTCACGGCCATATTCACGCAGAATTTCTGGTGCCTTTTGCCGTCTCTTACGTGAACCGTCGTCGCGGATGGCCAATTCGGTTTTCGGTGAGCGGCACTGGATGGTTACCTTGACGTTGGTGGGCTTATCCAAAGGTGGACAGTTGATTTCCTATGGTCGTTTATCAAATTGTTTCTACAACACTCTACTCTAATCAGGTACTGCAGTATCTCAACGGTAACGAGTAGATGGATGCCACGTAGTCGTCCCCGGGAAATACATCTTGTTGAGAGGTGAAGGGAAATATACTGGCACGGATGAGTTCTTTGTGAATTAGCCTTGATGAAACCCGCCTTCCCCCTAAATGGTGCCAAATAACACGGACGATAGCTACAATGGCGAAGCCCGCCTCGTGTTTGCGAGCCTGGTTGCTATCCTACTTATGCTCGGGCGAATGCTCCGTTTTCGAATTTCTATCTGCGGTTCCGTCTCCATTGACTAGATCGGCGCCAGCCTCAATGGAGGCCAATAGCGCATCAAGCTTGCTCTCTAAGCTCGCAAGATTGGCCTCAATCGCAGCTGCTTGTTGCTCGCCCCTGCGCGGTGAGAACAAGTTAGTACGCGAGGTACCTAGACGAAGATCCCGAACAAGCCGACGCATAGCAACAGGGCTCACGGGATTCGCAGTAGGATAGGATGGCACTGAGAGCATGTCTGAAATCCAACAGCTATAGGGCTTGGGGATCTAGACCGTCATAAGCAGTCGTTGGTATTTGTGAAAGTGGCTTGCCCGGGCCAGAAGCCAGAAGCACGTACGGCCGCTTCAGCACTTGCTAGACGCTCAGGCACATACGCTACCGACGCCGGGCTAACGCAGTCAGCTTGTGATAAGGTTAGATTGCTCGCGAGAAGGCATTCTCAATTGGCGAGGGAGGAAAACAGGATGAGGGAACGGGATTCAACAAATGCCATACGCAGGGACCGTGTGTGGTCATGCGCCAGGGGTGGCGCCGAGGTCTAGAACATGTATAGAGACACGGATGGGGCGGCAGCGTTGGCATTGGCATTGAATGCGAATTCGCATCAGATGTTGATGGGCGTTTGGGACAATTGGCATTTGTGCCATGCAGAAGCTGCGACAGGGAATTCCCGGTATCGCAGGCAAGATGGGCTGGCGAGGCGTGTCGTGTCGTGTCGTGTCGGGGTTGTGTCGGGGGCAGCGGACGCCAGCCTCGGCCATGCTCGACAAGCCGACGTGTGGTGACGGGACAGGCACAGGCACATACTATGCACATACCTTGCGAGGTCTTTGAAGGCCTAGAACCAGTTGCAGGGTCGCATTAGCCGACGGGACGGTTGCAGTCAAGGGGACCAGCACCTGTCCGTGTCCTCGAAATGCCAACACGCCGGCAGGTAGGTGGTAGATGGTAGATGGCCGGTCAGCAGTTGTCCGGAACGTACCTGGGCCATTTCTGCTTGGGCCGTCAGGGAGCTGGGCACCTGATGGGCTTGCTGGTGAGGGTCCGGGGGCGAGGTGGAGTCGGGGCCGTCGATGTTGTCCTGCGCCGACCGCGACATTGCGACTTGTATATGCACGCACGGTGGAAAGCTGGCCCGAGTGTGTGTGTGTGAGCGTGTGTGTGTGAGCGTGTGTGTGTGTGTGGGATGGACGATGGGTGCGCGGGCAGCGTCCAGCGTCTGGGCAAGGAATGCGATGCCGGCGTAGGGGAAATCGGGATCGGAAATCGGTGAAGGGAAGGGGACAATACGGACAGTGCACGTTGCGCCAGAGACCGGTGCGACGGGAGAGGCGTGTTAGGTATGACGCTAGGCGAGAGATGGCGACGATGCGATCGAGATGATACAGGCAGTTTTTGGTCGGAGACAGTGTACTACGTACCTAAGGTACGCCCACTGCCCACTACCAAGCACGTACATACTATGTACGTACGTGCGCTCAGGCACATGACGTGGGTACGTACCTAACTACAGCTACCTTGGCAAGTTTAGGTAAGTACCAGGTAACATAGTAAAGTGACGGGCCCTGTGCAAATGCCCTGTACGCCCTGCCCGCCTTACCGCGTGGCCTCGTTGGCCCCCCAAATGTCAAGCAGTGGAGGTAGTACGTACATACCTATCTGTAGACTGTACGTAGAGGTGTACGGAGTACCTCCCAAAACCTCCCGTATCCCGTTCACAATAGAGAGCCCGGTATAAACGGACACATCATACTACGTAGATATGACCACTACTATGCTACGTAGGTAGTACTACCTATACAGGAGCACTAGCAACACCAAGTACGGAGTACGCCCCTAGGCTTAATACACAGCTGTACGGATATTTTGAGCCCTGGGAAATGCGTAGAGCACGTACCTGATACAATATGCGACAATTGTGTCCTGCTCGTTGTATAGGTACGTTAGGTACCTAAATTGAAGGCAAATTACCGGCGTCATAATTGCCGTCCTTTTGTTCTTGGTACTATGTATTTGTCGGTGCACCGCGGGGTAATACCATGTAGGAATCGAGATGTTCCCATTTCCATCATAGATCTCGATCAAACGCCGTGATGGCAACGGGGGAATCAGCATACAGCTTCGAAAATGGCCATTCTGTCTGCTCCGTGGGTACATATGTACACAGTGCGGATACTTTTTATTCACTGTCTCACATGCTGTTGAACCTGCAATCCGATGAGGGACGATGTGGCCAGACGCGGCTGCCCTACCAAGCCCTTCGATCCCAGGCTGAAAAGTCGATGGCCGTACCCCAGCTGGCGCCCGGCAGCCGTTTCTGATTGGCTGGTAGTCTAGTTCCGGCCCCGTCCATCAGACCACTCTCCGCTACTATTTCTGCTCGGCTCCATTTATCAGGCCACTCCCCGCAGGCTCATGAACGCTCGCGCCTGATTAGCTCGAGGCACACCGTGCTCTATGTACTACTAGTATGTACTATGTATGTTGTTGTTCGAGGCTGGCGCCTGTCGCCGCCACTGATCTCTCTCGGCTTCCCAAGGCAGGCCCAAGGTACCAGTACCTTGGGGCGTTTTCCCTACCGACATAGTACATGGTAGGCACGGAGTACTTGACAGGCTACCCTCTATACGTACCCTACAGGTAGGTATATACAGGGCTATCGAATTTTGAACCCGAATGCTGTGCCCACATGCTGATCTGCATACCTCCCCTGGTAGCGCAGGTGTCCCGAGCGCCCTGTTTGCGGGCACCGTCGCCCAGACGGTAATGATCTTATTACTACCTACGTACTATGTAGATAGAAGTTCTACATAGTAGAGACCCTATAATGCCTCGAAGAATGTGCTGGAATAGGGTCCTATTGTTGCAACCACTATCGCACAAGCACCAGCTTAGACTGGCCAAGTGCTCAATATGGACATCTTAATATGCATCCGTCTAGCCTGGCCTAGACTACGTTACTGCTCGTCGACAACGAGCCAAGTTCCGTATGCTACCACCGCATTACTCGGGTCTGAAAACGGGAGGCAATCTGAAGAGACGGGGCGTAGTTAGGACACCCTCACCCTCTTGATGTCGGACGGAAGCAGCCATATACGGATACCTACTTGGTACCCATCACGGAGAACAATGACGCACGACTGTGTATCGCCGGCATGAACAGCTCCCAACGCCTTGCCGGCGCTGGCTGACGATGCTCAGATACCCGGGGCCGATTCGGTTCCGCCTCGGAAGCGTCCACCACATACGTACTGGTCTACCAGGCCGCAGACTCGCACTTCTGAAGACGTCTTGATGCTCAAAGAAACGCCAGGAGGCAACCCGGCACGTGCAGATGGTATCAGTCTAGACCCCTCGGCGGATGCCAATCACGATTGCCTCCACAGCCTGTACCTACCGTATTGGACAAGCGTGCGTTTATTCAACCCTACGCGCAGCATAAGCTAGTACGTACTTGTATGGATACCCAGACAAGCGGGCTGGACATATCACGTACCTGCGTACAGGTACATACCTAGGTTAGGTAGGTAGTACGTATCATACCGCTCCTCGGTACTCCTCGACCTGCTGGCGGCTTCTTTCTCCCTTGAAGTTGAATCTCTCCGTGCTCCGTGGAATGTCGCCCTACCCACGTCCAGAAACGTCCAACTACTACTACCTCGATATACATACCATGCATTATACTTACCAGTACAGGTACTTACGCCATCCAGAACAAAGTAACCCTTGGTACGTGCCAAGCACATTGATAGCGCGGCGCTAGTTATGTCTACTCCAGAGGGTGTCTGAAGCGGAGACTATCCCATTCTCGCTAGTGTTAGTATCGGCTCGGGGCTGCTTCATCGCAAAGATTGAATTTCGACGAAATCGAGGAACACAATCAGATCGAACTTTTATTCGCCATCCCATTACGCTGGCTTACCCGCCGATGTTTCTACAAGTACTATTCACGTGCCGACACCCACGCTTCTTAAGCGGTTTACTAGGTATGCTGTACACACTACCAACTACTTAAGTTACGTATACTTAACTTACCAAATATTAGTTTTAAGGCTAGCCCTCGTCCACTTGAGGAATTTCTATTGAGTAGCACCTCGTACCGGGGCTTACATACCTACCTACCATGTACGTAGCGGTAGTGCTTTGTATTAGCGTGCGGGACGTACTATCTCATGGTAATGGTACTTGGTAAGTACCAATTATAGTATGTTCCGGTGTAAGTAAGCACAGCAATGCCTGCTGACGAGAGAGCCGCTAAAGGTACATGAAGAATATTTCTCAATTTGCCAAACCAGGTACCTTATGGCCTGCATGGCAGGTCGTATGTACCAGGTAGGTACCCTCTGCGAAAAAAACCCTTGAGGCAGGGTATGATACTCTGTCGGCAATACCTAGAGTGAGAGTACGTGCGTATGTCTTGCCTAGCTCACCTACTTGTATGTGTATCCGTATATACTTCTACAAGCAGCTAGACCTGGGTACCTAATTGGCTACACTACGTACATAGTATACTTGTAAGTACTAAAAAAGACGCTATGTAGTACGTACGTATTTGGTTTAGGTGGATATCACTTTAACAGCTGCCTAGGTACATACATAGTCGGTACGAATGTCATCACGGCGTGTGCTACATGTGTCCATGTACCTGTACCTGGTGGGCCGATGACACGACCAAGCTCGATCTTCCAATGGCCTCCTTTGGCAGTCTCCGCCGCATCCACACATTCGGGGATCTCAGTTACGCTGGCAGATCGAACAGTAGTCGCCGCCCCTGCTCGACGAATGCTAAATTTCTAGATGGAATCCCCTTCCAGTGCACATTGCCATGGACTGACTACATGGCATTGCAGCCGCATCGACTTCTTCTGAATCGTATCCCCAAATGCAACACCACACCGTTGCCCGCCGCCCACGTCCTCAACCCCATTGCTTGCATCGCCGGGCTACGACGAACTCACTCGGCCTGGAACCGTCTACATGAGCCATATGAGCGCACGTCGAGAGGTCGAGAGTCGCTCCAACAGTCCCCACACTTCAAGTCTACCTTGCTGCCGGACTTGACAGCTCTTGACGAGTCTTCTGGACACGCGCGCTGTCCCAATTCCCGGTCTTATCCGCGCGCGCCCTGCCGCCTCCGTTCTCCTTACTGAACGCCGACATTCGTCCTCTGCACGAGTCATCACGCACCCGCGGACCCGCCGGCTTGCGCCCCCCCCACGGCCGCCAACACGGCCACCAACACGGCCACTGCTACGTCCTTGCTCAGCTGGCGGGTTATTAGACCTTAGACCAGTCGCCGTCGTGAAAGGGACTGCACAGACACTTGGTCGCGGGACCCCCGACATCTCGCAGGCCCAGCCCACCGAGCACGGCGCGAACGAACCCCGCTGTCGAGTTCAACAACGGTCGTTGAAACACACAGAAGCCGGCTGACCCTGTCTTCACTGTCTTCGTTGCTAGTCCCGCCGTGCTCACGACTGGGTAGTCGCACCGTTTACTGATAATTGTGCCGTGGGAACGCGGACAAGTCAGCTATATGAATTTCCTCGAAAATATATTCGGCGAGTTGGGTATCTCTCAATATCTCGGTGCCTTCATCGATCAGGGCTTCGACTCATGGGAAACAATACTGGACATTACTGAATCCGATCTGTAAGCCACGGTTACCTCGCATGGCCCGGTCGCTCTGGATGCTGACTCGACCACCAGTGACGCGTTGGGCGTGAAGCTCGGACATCGAAGAGTAAGCGCTGTGCACTTCCCGCTCGTAGATCTGTCTTGTTGTTCTGACGCGACCAAGAAACTCCAGCGACGCATTGCCAATTACAGAGGCGTTGCCCCAGATGCCTCTTTAGTCTCGCCAACTCGCACCAGCATCGAGGACGTTAGACATGACTTGAATCGTGTCGACGTCGAGAGAGCAGAAGCCAAGGTTGGGGTGACTGTCACGAAAAGGAAATATCGCAGACATCCAAAGGTTCGCCTCAACTTCCAACTTCCGCCCCGCAATCAACTTGCGTGTATGAGACGAAACAATCTGATGGAAATACTAGCCCGACGAGCATGCTCCGGAACGGCCGCCCTCGGCTTATGTTCTGTTTTCCAATAGTGAGTGGGTCTCTTTGGTTGGGCACCGGGTGTGTCGAGATACACGCGTGCATCAAACAATGGACTGACTGTTTTAGAAATGCGAGAGGACCTGAAGGGGCAAAATCTCACGTTCACGGAAATTGCGAAGCTGGTGGGTGAGAATTGGCAAAACCTGGGTCGGGCTGAGAAGGAACCGTTCGAGAAACAGGCCAATGAGGCCAAGGAGAGGTACAATCGCGACTTGGGCGAGTACAAGAAGACAGGCGACTGCAGGAAGTACAATGAATACCTGCGCGAATTCCGGAAGCGACAAGCTGTTCAAACACAAGGTACCCATCCGCGTCCGTTGCGATTCGACCCTGCCCAGACTAACATACGTCCAGAAAAGGATGCCGCCAAACGGCTGAAGACCGATGTCGAGAGTACTCGCGGTAGCAGTACCAGTGGCGCTTCCATTGGACCTGGCGGCGCAACCAGCGGGTCCGCCAGTCGTTCCGAAAGCCAGCATGGCAGCGAACCTCCCCCATCACGACAACAGAGACTAGGTTCAATAGCCTCTTTGTCGCCGGGGACAAGTCACATGGACGATGTGGTGACTTCGCCGATCATCGCGGCTCAGGAGGACTCCAACCACTTTGGCAGGCGGCGCGGGATGTCGAGTCCTAACTCTCACGACGCCCCTATACATTCTGTTCACTATCGTGCTGGGTGGGGCGACGGCCAATGTCCACCAGGAGATGCTCTGGCTAGTGGTGTACCTTGGTTGGATCCAAGAGGCGCACATCCAACTATTTCACGGTCACCCGAAGCTGCAGTCATGCTCGGCACACACCCCGGGCAACGGTCCCGTACCCACAGGATATCTAGAGGGTCTACATCGTCTGGGTCTGCATCCATGTCACAGCCCCCTTCGTTAAAACATGAACAATCGTCGTCATATGGGAGTGTCTCTTCATCCACCCCGCCTCAACTACCGAGAACACCCAGTGACGCATCTCTACCAATCCACGCGCTATTGTCGTCAAGGCCAGAACCGCCGGCCTCCATGTATTCGCAGACGCCTCACCCCCCCAATATGAATATGCACGCATCGCAAGCGCTGCCAGCGGTATACCCCGCACAGCACAGCCGAATTGCAGGTGGTTACCAGGGCTCGCTCCCCCCGAGTAACGGTATACCAGGACCCCGAGCCGGTCCCATTGGTACTATGCATGGGTTGGCCCCTGGAGGTGTGGCTAGTTTACCATATGAGCGAAGTTTAGCACCGACGAAACCCGCAAGCAACGGCGATGGCGGACTGGATGGTATTAGCGCGCTTTTAAGAGCCCGTGAGATTGTTGACCGCCGCCCCTAAAATTGATCTATCTACAGCCGTCATCTCATTCCCGATACCGTCGTTCGTCCCATTCGACATCTACTTTTGGGCTGCAAGATATTCTGTCCAATCTTCATTTTGACGATGTATTAACGATATCCGCTCTGGTAACTACCCAGCATCTACACGCTAGCTGCTATTCGACTGGTATGGTGAAACGGTGATTGCGTTCATCGCCGTTGATCCCGCTTGGCTTGAATCGATCGCAAGAAAAGCCTACCGTTCACGTGAAGATGGGGCCCAAAATAACTCAGTTAGTCCTATCATTTCGTCATGTGGCACGCCGCTTCATACTCGACTCCGACTACGAGCAGCATAGCATGCCTATACCTACTCTTATGGGGAGAATATTCGACTTCGGTTGTGCGCCATGGAGCGTTTGAAGAAGACAGCTGGAACGATGTTACATGGCTTTTGAGTGCGGAGGCCATAAAAAGTGGCGTTTTATGGAGTTTCCCGGCCGCGTAGTCTTGTTCCCTGGCGCGGGTTTGAATTTAAGAAAACAAGAGGGTCGTCAATTGCACAGTTGTCGTCTTCACACTATCTAGTCATAGACAAGCTCTGGCATGCGACGGGATTTCTTGATGGACAATGAGCCATGAATTGCATATTATTTTTTTGTCAGGCCCAATCAATCAAGCGTTCGGTTGGAGAGATACCCTCGGTCCTAGCCTGGAGGATGACGGCCAATTGAATCGAGACATGACTTATGGTGTTGGAACAACCAGCAACCAACATTATGGCGGGACCGCTTTACATAGTGAGGCTGCCTATGCTCCAGCTAGCAACCTTATAATAATGACTAAAAAAACAAGGAAATTACCTATGACCTCGCGGCTTGTTCTCTGTGTTAAGGTATTCCTAACTTCCAGGTTATCTACCGCACCACGCACGAGGCGGCGTAGCCACATCCGGATGAACTCATCGCATAGCTACTGAGTGAGTAGCCGCGAGTCCGTGTCATCCCTGGACGAGCGAGACGGATGGACAGACGAAGCTACCATCCCCCCTACTTGCTTCGCTGCCTCCACTCCCTCATCCTACCTACATAGCAGGTAGTCTTGCCTGCCTACCAAGTACTTACTTCCCGCCTATCCACGCAGTTCCGACACGACAAGGAGCCCTCCCCGGCAATAAAATGTGCTATGTACTAGTAGTGTGGCTGATGAGGTTTGCTAGTGTTCTTGCTGTGTGTCTTCTGGCCAGCCATCCTAGGCCGCCCCCCCCCTTTCCCACGAGCTAGACCAGCATCCATATGCACATGATATCATGCCTCAACCCACCCCGTACTCCACCAAAACCAATTGTTGCGCATGCCAGATATGCCAGGGCCATATTCGATAAGTCATGCGGACGCGTGCCCAAGCTCGGGGGGGGACGGCATGGTCTCCGGGTTAATCTCTCTCACAAATGGCGCCGCGGCGGAGGGGAATCCTCCCTCACGTTACGACATGAATGGGCGGAAAGGGTGGGCGGAAGGGCGGGCGGAGGGAGGGGGGGAGGTCATCGATCGGGATATCGCGATGACATTACATGACTGGCACACACGAACTGACCGGCTATCCACGTACCTAGGGAATAGCTAGCTAACGTTAGCTAGTTAGCTGACGCATGCTGGCTCAGCCGTGCGAGAGCACCCACCCCTGGGTTTTCGGCAGGGCAGGCTAGGCTTAGCAGGAGAGAGAGGTGGTGTGGTCAAGGTCAGAGAGAGCAGAGAGATCGCATCGATCGAAAAAATGATCTTCATTCGGCTCCTCTTGCGTCTCTGCGCGCGCGTGGGAAGTTCAAGTTCGAGGCCCTTGCCGGAGTGGAGCCTTTGTATCTAGGTAGGGTACTCTTGCCGTTCAATCATCGATCGGTCGGTCGGTCGGTCGTTTTTTGTCGCTCGGTTCCCTGTTCCGCATGTACCGAGCATGTACGTAGGCACACACACCCTCGTCGCACGTATATGTACGTAGGGTAGGTAACGGGGTCCCGTCCGGCAAGGACCTTACCCAGAAACCGATCGTTCGTATCTAACCCACCTACCTACCTACCTAGTCCAGCGCTACGCAACGTGCGTGCGCGCGCGCGCGCGCAAGAACGGCATGGAGGACAGGGTACGGGGGGGAATACCGGTACTTGCCCGCCGCTCCTGTAGACTGTAGTATACATGATACAAGAGGTAGGTCAGGGGGGAAGGAAAAAGAGGGACGGACATGGGCGTAGCGAGAGGTGTCATCGAGATGCGGCGTGCGGGCGGGAAATTACATAGCCTGCATGTGAAAGAATGATGAAGAAGAAAGAGTGGGAATGAGTAAGATGCTTGCTTGCTTGCTTGCCGGCCCATGCTATAAAAAACGGGGTCGACGAGAATACATACGCCTACACCCATCCGCCTTGGGGAATCACTGGGTAAACACCCATGCTCAGATTCAGATGCCCGTACATGGTGGACATGTACGTAGTAGAAACAACAAGAATAAATCATAAAAAACAAAGAATCAGGTAACACTTAGTACCTCCTGATTACCGTGTATCGTGTATATATAAGTATATATATATATGTGTGTGTGTGTACAGATGAGAGAGAGAGAAATTGTCAAGGGGCATCAAACGGCAAGGCCGACGATAACGGTGGTTAGTCGAGCATTTCACCAGAGCTTCACGACACGGGTCGAAGGGAGGCAGTCCAGAAGTCATTCAGTAATAGTGAAAATACCGTTGTTGGTTGAATGACTGGCTGATCCGTCGCTTCCAGATGTATGTTTGCCGCCGCATTTCGCCCCTAGCACTGCTCGCCGTAAGAGAAAAA
The DNA here is from genome assembly GCA_022385595.1 of Xylaria palmicola. Lineage (NCBI taxonomy): Eukaryota > Fungi > Ascomycota > Sordariomycetes > Xylariales > Xylariaceae > Xylaria > Xylaria palmicola. Next base: position 157,526 of record MU281394.1, read on the forward strand.
GGATCCCATCATTCATTTCCTCAACCGTCATCGTAACAAAGCATAGCCCGTCGCGTAACCCCGAAGAAGACCAGATTTTGCCAACTACGAAAGACTCCAAACGTCCAAGGTATCGGCCCCTCTACCAAAACGGCATAGCAATGTCTATCTACCACGCTTCCCACACCAATACAACCCACATCTATATGCAAAGAGCCGATAGGCATAATTAAGCTGCCTCAGTAATCTCAGCAGTCCAGTCCTTTCGGATCTCGAGCTCGAGGAGATCGGGCGTTTTCTCAATAGCGAGGCCCTTCTCGTTGGCCAGATGCAATAAGCAGATGAAACAGAAGCTCGTCGAGATGTCGTCCATGACGGTCTTGGGATAGACAGACTTCAGGTTGTTCATGACGTCCGTAAACTTGAGCGGCGGCTCTCCTCCTGGCTTCTGCGTCGTCTCCGCTTCTATTGGTGGTGTTGGCAGCCTTGATCGGTTGGGGTCCTGTTCACATCATATGAGCAACGGCAGCGGTTATAAGGGGGGATATGCTACACACCTCTTGGGACTCGGGATATCCTAGCCCTTTCCAGAGTTCTTCCTTGAGTCGACGGACATCGACTTTCTTGGCGACGCGAGCATATTGCACGTATTCCGGTCGCAGCCGGCGCGTGGAAGTCACCAGCTGTGTGCCAAAGCCACCCATGGTCATACCCGCATCAAGCATAGTAGTAATACCGAGAGCTTCTGTAGGCGCTGCCTCGGCACTGGGCGAAAAGTGGTCTCTAGCATCGGCGAACTCGTCGTTGTCGTCATCCAACATGCCGCCCCCGGGAAGCGGCATCTCGTCGTCGAAAAAGTTGGCGTCATAATCGCCCTGGGGCAGAACAGTATCCTCTTCTCGGCTCTGAGCCTCTTTCTGGGCCCAAAACGCCTCATCCATGTCAGCCGCGTGCACGTTCTCTGCCTGGGCACCGTGGCCAGCAGTTCCTATCCTACTGTTTAATCGATTGCGCCGGCTGCTCATCCGAGCCTTTGGTTTAAGGAAGAGGCTAAGAAGTTGTTTTGAGTTAAAGTGCTTGTCGTCGGGTAGCAGATTGCGAGTCTTGGACTTCCAGTCTTTTTTAGGCAACGAAATGGCCGAATTGCTAGATGCTTGCGTGAAAATCGTCTCGGCGAGCTTGCCGTCGAGAGAAGAGGTAAAATCAATCTCGAATGGCTCCTTTTCTTTGCGTTGTCGAGTGGCTGTTTCTGGCTTATTGGCATCTTTGATCTTCCGTATCCTCCAATGTTCCGGTCCGGCCCAGTTCTTCTGAAGAGCTTGGTCAAAGTAGCCAAGAATGTCTTCATGGGTCTGGCCGCCGTTCTTGGAGCGGTTCATGGATACGATGTAGTCGGCGTTTTCATCGTCCAAGCCCTCCATGCCTTCGCCGCCGGCCATCCCATCGTCGAGCTCAATATTGTACGGGCGCATTTGGGGCTCTAATGCGGCCTCTCGTGCCCAAGCTTCGCCGCCCTCGCCAAAGGCGACGTCGCCAACGTCAAATCCACCCATGGCAGTCATATCGTCAAAGCCCATGGGGTTATCCTCATCAATGAACATTCCGGATTTATTCCCTGCCTCGTCAAGACCATCGCCATCCTCGTCCTCGTCATCCACCTCGGGAGCACGCAAGAACGGTATATCCAGCGACCCCGAGGGGTTTCCGAGATCGAATGTCTTTAGCGAAGGACAGATATCCTGCTCGTCTAGGTGGGATAGATCGGGGAAGAATTTCGCTCCAAGAGCGCTGATGTCAATCTCCACATCCGCTTCATCTTCGGCTTCAACCGGAAGGGCTGTGACGGTATCCCCTTCCTCAAACTCCTCCTCCGCCGCGCCCTCCTCCTCAGCAGTCACGTCCTCTCTTCGCCGAGGCTTGATACCGTCTGCCGACTTGTCGTTCGCATCATCGCTGCTGTCAAAGACGATGCGCCCTTGGCCGTCGATCATGAGGTGATTGAGAAGAAGACCTTTGGCACCACCTTCGTCGAAATCCGCAGATGCCTTCTTGAACAAGGGATCTACGGCAAACTCCATGTCGAACTTCTTCAGCTGCAAGGAAGCGAAGGAGGGGGCCAAAGTGGCTTCGGATGATCGTTGCTGTCTTGTCATCAGCAGAGTTATCCTGGACTGCGAGCAACAGCTAGACTCACCCGCTTCTTGGTCTTCTTCCTGACGACGTTGCCGTCTTCATCGACTTCTTCCTCTTCGCTCTCCTCGCCCTCACCCTCGCCGTCTCTGTTTTTCTTCTTTGAATTGCTGTCCGCCAGACCGCTCAGCAGCTTGCCCGTCTCCGTGGCGACGCTGTCCACTCGGCTCGTGTAGATCTTGACGCAGCCGTCGAGGGTGCAGCTGGCCCGCTGGAAGTTGACGCCGTCGCCATCTTTCAGCAGGGACATGTCGTGGAAGTAATCGATGAGTGCGAAGTTCCACGAGTTGGTGGCGTTGATCTTGTTGTCGGTGGCCATCTTCATCCACTCCTCGAAATTGGCCAGGATGGGCACTCGCTTCATAGGCGTGACGCCGCTGCCGACAACCACAACATCGTCATCGTCGTCGTCCAGCACCACGTTGCCGCCCCGGCCGTGCCGCGGAGTCTGCGGGCTGGAGCGGGGGGATGCATTGTCGAGGTCCGCCAGCCTGAACCCGGCCTTCTTCGCAGGCGTGGCAGCGGCAGCCTGCTGCAATTCGCTGATCTGCTTTTCGTGGAGGGCTTTGCGGGAGTGGAGGCGGCCCTTCTTCTCGCGGGCGTCGTCGTTCAAGGGGATCCTGCGCAGCAACAAAAGTGAGACTGAGCCCTGAGGTTGACGGACGGGTTGCTCGGCGGCGCAAAGCGAGGGCATGTAAATAAAAGCTGAGGGGCGACGAGACTTACTTCAGCGGCGACTTGAAGGGTGAACCAGAGGAGCCTGAAGCTGTTCGGGTGCCAGCGCTCGCACGAGGCACCTGGGCGACACGAGGCATCTTGGGGCGATGCGGATCGACTTATGTTGTGGTAACTCTGCTGCAGGCCGAAGATGGTCGCGTCGGGCGCATTTGGAACAAACAGCCTGGACTGACAACGAGCGGGCGCTGTTGTCACAAGTAAACAATCAAACCGCACCCGCCTTAGGCCTATACCCGATTGGGTTCGGTGCTGGGGTTACGGAGAGTGGGTACGTACCTGTGGGTACTTGGCTTGTACGTACCAATTAGTAATAAACTAGAGGGTAGCGCCGACAGTTGTTGCCGCGTGCCACAGCCTGTCAGGAGTGACACTCACTCGTATAAGTCCTCGCCCATGACCTGATGGATGGCATCGTGCTAAGTGGCATTGTCGAGGTCGCCGGGGACAGAGCATTGCAAATCATTACTTATAATGTTGGTTCTATATGTGTAGCATGGGTATCGCAGCCAACACTACTCACTACTCCGTGTAGGTCTAGTTATGGTAACACTCATTGCCAAGTCCAACCAGCAGCATGACGACATATGAGCCTACCTTGAGTATTCAGCAGGTGGCTACCTACTTAGAGATAAGTGTGTAAGGAAAGCTTGTTGTAAGTACAGATATAGTAGGTATCCAAAGGACCTCTCCACAGACGATTCTAATCCTTATTCGAGCTGTTTATAGACATTATTCGGCTTCCATTGCATTGCCCCATATATGCATCGGAGTCATCGTCAGAGCATGCTCGAGGGCACGTCCCAGTACGTCCCCTCTGCTACGTCTACCTCGGCGTCCTCCAGCTTCAGAGCGAGATGCCATCGCCCCAGGCCCGGCCAAAAGTTGTCATGGGCCACGCTGCTCGCCACCGCGCCCTGCTCGCGTCTCTGCGACAGGTCGGCCCAAGTCAACCTGGCGCACCTCGTCGACTGCGAGGTAGCCACCTTGCACCAGCGCCCAGTGCCCGGCAGCTCGCCCTGCGACCCCTCGCCCGCGGGGAGCGGCGGCTGCACGAACGACGGATCGTGGCCCACGTGCCGCAGCCACGCCGTCGAGAAGGGGAAGCCGAATGCCCAGCGGATCGGCTGGAACGTCGCCTGGAACAGCGGTACGTTGCTCGGTCGGGCCTCCGACGAGTCGCCCGCCGTGTCGTGCGGGAACACGCGCACCCTCGTCGCGCCGCCATCGAGGCCGTCGAACTCAAACCGCGCTAGGTGCTTGGGGATGTTCCAATCTAGGTAGCCTCTCCGTCAGCGTCGACGACGGGGTTCAGCAGCATGCAGCCGAGGGGAGCGACTAACTGGTGCGCCCGTTCCAGCAGGTGTGCTTCTGCGAGACGTAGACTCGGCTGGCGCGCAGGCTCTTCTTTGGTCCCCGCCGGCCCGCCCGCTCCGTCTCATAGCTGAAGTACCCGGGGCAGATGATGAGCTCATCATATGGCCCGACAGGGCTGTCGGTGTAGCGGATCACCTGAATCTGGCTAACGCCGCCCTGATGGTCCCCGGACGTGGCCGGCGACGCGAACGTCGAGTCCCTTTCCAGTGGTGAGTACGCGTGGTCGGGCAGCCTGCCGGCCTTGGAAAAGAAGGTCACCATGTACACAGTACCCTTCAGCTTCCAGGGCGCAGGCACTTAGATAATGGGGACATCGCCCATGCTGCTTTTTAACTGTGAGGTGAATGACACTTCGAAAAGCTAAGCGCTGTTCACGATGAGTCCGTACAACGCGAATTCGCTCACAGGGGAACGTGAAAATCAGGACACACACATGTATGAACAATGTCCGTGCGGCTTAGTTGTTTAGGTTATGGTCTGCAACGCACATGGCACATATGACTGTGGCGCTAGAGAAGAGCATGTAAATGGCCCGTGTATACTGGTCGGTATACATACGCGATCCACGCCACGTACAGCCATAATTCCTTAGCGACGAGCATAGTCCAAAACCAGTGAGACACGCGAGAGAGTCGTGTGACTTGACAGTACTAGGTAGCACCCCTCGAGTCTTTTTCTCATAAAGCAGCGAGCAAGGCAATTGTGGAACACACCTGTCTACCTAGGTCCTCTAGGATAACTCGCAAAAGTCATTCATGAGAAACTCTGCGCGGTACGCTACTATCTTTCATTGCAAATCGTAGTTGCTACACGGGTGGGATGGGACGTCAGTGTTCTCCTTAGACGAGTCAAATTATGTAGATTGGGAATACGTCTCGATACATATTATACTATATAATTAGAGGAAGAAATGTCACATATACACCGGTTGAAAGAGCTGAACAGGCCGTGACACTCGATATCACGGGTAGTTGAACACGGCCTTAGGCAAGGTAACCGGAGGTCCGAGGTCCGAAGCGAGGGTCTTAGACACTAACCCAAAAAAGGAAGCATCCAGCGAAGGACGTGAGGCTATTCAGAGTATTAGAACTAACCCAAGCCCCCTTGCGAAGGGCTAGGAGACAGGTCTGCACAGGGCACATTGGCTCCATAGTTCACTATCGTATAAATAGAAGACCACCCTTCTAAGCCCTCTTTACGAGCCCTTGTTACAAGAAGGGTGTCGTGCCACCTGGCTTATTTTACAATCTAAGTACCTCTATGCCTAATACACGCTATCGAAGCCATGATACGCCATAATCTTGACCAAATACGCCATACTCGCTCAACTAAATCCGCAACAACAAAAAAAGCACTCGATACCTTCCATTGCGTTGATTAGCGTGTTGCCAGCCATATCGAGCCAAAAGCCAAGAATAGAGCACGCGCAAAGCGATGAAACCGAACCACTGTCCCCTTGGAGTGTAGTAAGAGAATCCTCCGGATTAAAACACATTCGCCGAATGAAGCTTCTATAGTCATTCTCCTCACTTCCATGTATGCCCGTGTGCATATTAGACAACACTGATATGATCCGAGTTCGTGAGGCATCAAAGGAACGTCTCGAGATTGGGAGCCTTCACTGATCTTCAGAAAATTGAAACCTCCTCAGCTGGGTGTTGTCACTTACCTCGACGCTGGGGTCAATCGATCCAGTGAGGACGGAGTCGATGAAGGCACCTATATCAACAATATGTGAGGGAAACATGGGGGCTCCTTGGTACATCGGGTCGAAGAAAGGCAGCGTACAGCCCAGGAAGGGATCTAGAGAGTTTAAAATTGTCAGCAACAAGTTGGCCGAGTTTCCGAATAAGAGAAATACCCTGGTCAATTGAGAATGCGTCAAGCTCAGCGTTCTCGGTCAGCGTCGACGGTTGACTCTCACTCGAGCTCTCGTCCGAGTCGTGTTCAAGAATGCCAGGCAGGACTGATTCGATGGCCGCCGCGGCCCGTTTTACTTCGGCCGACATGGGCGTTCGGGGGCCCCAAGTCATTTTCGTCTGACGCAGGGTCTGCTTGATCTCGTCGATTTCGGGGCCGCTGATCTTATCGCCGTTTCGCTGCAGGTGGAAGCACAGGACGCTGACGGCCAAGAGATAGTCGTGGCTGAAAAAGCAAGTGATTCGCCATCGGACAGAGTAGAGGCGCCCGCCCGTCTTGAGCCCCTCATAGAGAGTCTGATGCAACTTCAGGATCTTGAGCGCGGCCGAAACCGCGGTCTTGGTTGAAAACGAATATCGGTCGTCCTTGTTCGCCAGTGTCAAGTAGCGCCAATGCAGAATCAACTGGGCTTTATGATGATTCATTTGGTTGAAGATTCGCTGAAGGAGTATTAGAGGCGGATCTGCGATGGAATCCGGTCCCGTCTTCATCCTGCAGTATTCTGGGATGTTAAGGAACATGTCTTCGATCTCTCGGTCAATCTGTAAAACCTGAGCGTATGTAGGCGATTGCGTGCTTGTGACAACATGAGCAACAGCTGCGTACATCCGGCCTGTACGAAGCTTTGACAAAACAACCAACATCGGAGTCGGATCACTATCCGGGCGCGAGGGCGGTAATGTGATGGAGTCGGGGCCAAAGTCGCCATCGAAGAGATTCCGCGGCTCAGCTGTGTCAACGAATGAATCGTTTATCAGGCGCGGCACTCCAAGCTGGCCCGACGTGGCGATGTCTGTCGTTCATTAGCCCATGCGATTAGCCCATACCGAGACGACTCGAATCTTGTCATCTTTCCGAGTGGGAGGAGTGGTTTTGTAGAAGAGCTCACTACCAGTATTGTTAGTAGCGTGATAACGGCGCTATTGAGCCACAAAATATAGCATAGCATAATGGGGTTGTACACAGACCCTAGATGATAAAGCATTGCCCATAAGCGACGTCTTAGCTCACCCTCTATCTTCGTTAGCGATGGCTTGAGCGTTGGATCCGAGGGCATCAAACCATATGGTGAGATTGACTTGAAATGGTCAGGATCCCTATGATATCCCATACGCACTTGGGGCCGCAGGTTAATCGTTAGCTCTAAGCGGAGAGAGGGGAGTTTCGGCCACTATTATGGTTGGCACGACGAAGCAGAGGAGAGGCCGACATACTTGCGAGATGTACCGTCGTGCTCAAGATAATCCATGCTTCATTATTGATGTCACGTCGCCGCATGAACTCGGCTGTAAAATGATGAAGCAGAGTTTCAAGTACGTAGGGACCACACCTTGTATACTGCCCGAGTACCAGACATTGTACAGTCTTCTCGCGATAGCTGGCACTCAGTGAGAGGTAGTTGAGCTCTGGGCCTGAGCGAACCTGCTCAGCGTCAAATTCTCGAAAGTTTACCGCTATGGCGAGGATGCTAAACAATAGTCCCACCCACATGATAGGGACTGCTTGAGGATTCTCCCAGAACGAAGCATACTACCAAACAGTGAGCATATATCCAACCGATGCGCCATTGGTCATAGTACCTGTTCGAGGAAAGCACGTTTGTTCAGAGCGCCTGTGATTAGAGAAGTATCAGTAACGACAGACTCGCAGAATAGTGGCGCTGCACCGACATGAGGAGAGTTCAAGCACTTCAAAACATTCCGAGACAAGGCAATCAGCGAATTTCTTCGAAGGCACGGCAGCCAGAATCTCCTCTCTGCTGCAATGCTTGCAGCCATACAAGAAGGGCGAATCCAGAGAATCGACCGATGAGATATCGGGTGTAGTCCGCGCAGACTTATGGTTGTCAGGTCCGCCGAAGTCTTCTTTGAGCTCGGTGATGGCGATCAAGATTGATTCCCAGTGGGTTTGATCCTGATACTGGGTTTCCGTGCTGCTTGATTTTAAGCTGCCAACCTCGGACAGGGAATGTGGAGTGTTGGACATCTGCTCCTTGGCCGCATGCTGTATTGAAATAGGAGAGGCTGTCCCTTCGTTCTGGCTCATGAAGGTGACCACAAGACTTTCTAGGTGTCTCAGCCTGTCTTGGACGCCACTGGGGGATGTTGGAGCAGGGCTATTCCCAGCGTAGGTACATGACGAGTCGAGACCACGTTTCTGTCTCTGATCAGAACATCAAGGAAGTATCATGCAGGAACCGCGCATTACCTTGCAGGTCAGACATGGGTGGCGGCGGTCACAGCGCAGTCTATATCAAAGCAGTTATTAAAGGCAGCCTCCTCACTGGCACCGACGGCATACGACATGGTGATGCGCGCAGGGCATGGGGCGCTTACTTGCGATGGCGACACAGATTGCAACTCAGCTGAGGCTTGTCACGACGCCGGTTCGGCGGTGGACGAGGGCGCTGTGTGGCAGCATCGCCCCTGAGAGCAGCAGACATGGCCACCTCTCAGCTACGGCTTTGTAAGTGGTGAGTCGTGGGTTGCAGCCTGTAAGTAGGCGGTCAGGGGCTTGGCGCTCGTTCAGTCCCCAACTTCACGTCACGCGAGGGCCGCATCAAGAGACGATTAAGACCAACTCCAAGCACCGAATGTAGTCGACTCACTTCTGCCGGAGCAAAGAGGAGGGCTGACTGGGCAGCCCGAATAAGCTGGCACGTGGGACCCTCCGACCCTCCGAGCCAATCGAGGGGCCTGGTTCCGGGGGGACTCTACACGTCCAACACGGACAGACAACGGAGACTGTCGACTGTCGTGTGGCAAGCACTTGTTGTATAACTCGAGCCAAACTCAGCCTTGCTCATCGAGTAGGGGACGGGTTATCTCAAGGATCCAAACAATACGTGTCCGGCTTCACATCCGCCTCCCCTAGTATACACCCCTACCTCATTACCGAAGACAGCTAATGTTAATAAGTCGGGAATAACAATCTACAAGGCAGATGAAAACCCCTTTTACTGCATTTTCTGTCGCTTTTGATGTGTTCCTATGCTTGGTGTTTTCTTTTCACTTGAACCTGAGCTCTTGTCTGTTTTGGTTGTAAGCATGCATACCTTTGTGAATGTATCCATGTGCACGCACTTAAGCAAAGCAGGCATATAGAGGCAGACATGTTGGCATTCAGTCTCACTTGTTTCTACTGTGCAAGATGCTGGCTTACGGCAGCACGAAAAGGCAGAGGTAGCCGAAGAGTTTCGGATTCTGGAACCCAATTCCCCGGACAGCCAAATAGATATACTTTGCAGCTGAGAGCCCTTTGACGCCCGCACTCTACCCGGTTGAGGCAGGGGGGCAAGGGCCTTTACTTTCCCACGAGAAGTGATATGAAGCGCCTACATGCTACATGAGACAGAAGCCCAAAATTCAACCCTTCAAATCAGATCGAAGCCAGTCTCAATAATATCCTCCCTGGGCAACGGCTCTAAAGGCAATACCGTGTGGTGTGGTCGGTTGGTAAAGTGCGTATCGCGTTCTCACACTCTTAGATAGAAACATCGCCGCAAATAGTACTATTGACTTCACTCCTCGTCATATCTTCATGAATGTAGTAGGGAAGTAGGAAGCTGTAGGCTTAACAACTCTTGTTATTGGCTGCTCCTACCGGTCACCCTACCCCCCCATCATCATTTCCTCATTTATCACTGGCATCTTCTCTCCCCTTTCCCGCCTGGCCTTCACACGCTTCCACCTTCCCACTTTCCTTTTGTCCTCTTGTCCTCTTGTCCTCTCTTCCTCTTTGCCTCTTCAGAGTCGATGCGCACGTTAATCTGTCTACTATGAACATCACACATAGCAGGCAGACTAAAGGCTCCGGTCAACCGCCATTGCAAAAAACGAGCCCTTACATACATTATTGGGTATCTTAGCACTCCATATTGCAGCTTCTACAGAATCTCAATCCCGTGCGGTGACCGGCGCTCATTGTACCATCAATAGCCTCCCTCTCCCCACCGGCCTCAGGGTACCATATCAACCGCGCCGACCTATCAGACAGGAAGATGGCGGAGGCGCAGGCGGCAACGCCAGCAGTGGAAACAGTTGTGGTGTTGTACCGGGACCCGATGCCTCAGATAGCGGAGGCGGAGGCAGAGGCAGAGGCGGAGGCAGAGGCGGAGGTGGAGGCAGAGGCGGAGGCGGCAACGCCAGCAGTGGACGCAATTGTGGTGTTGTACCGGGACCCGATGCCTCAGATAGCGGAGGCGGAGGCAGAGGCAGAGGCGGAGGCAGAGGCGGAGGCAGAGGTGGAGGCAGAGGCGGAGGCGGCAGCGCCAGCAGTGGACGCAGTTGAGGAGATGTTCCGGGCCCTGATACCTCTGATGGATCAGGCAGAAGAAGGAGGTGTGGTGAACGGCCGCTTCTCCGCCGGCCTTACCCTATTTACCTTGATCGCTTTCGCCAGAGGGCCGCCATCACAGGACCCCGACTACCAGTACCTTTTCACCCACGCAAAGCCAGCCCTTTATCAGGGCGAGAGCGGTACCAACTCCTTCTGCCAGCAGCTAGCTCGCCTTGCGCTCGACCGACCCCCGAACCGAAAGGACAAGAGCTGCAAGGCCACCTATCTCAAGTACGTCAAGTGGCTGGCCCAGGGCGCCAAGGTCGAGACGTGTCCCATTGCGGGAAGGCCGCCGGGCTACCCTTCAAACACCCGCCTCACGGCTCTCATCAGCTCCAAGACCTGCGCCGCCTGCGGAAAGTCGGGCGCCAGCATGCGATGTCCCAACTGCAGCTTCAAAGACGACAAGCTCATCGTGGCTAAGACGGCGTACTGCAACAAGCAGTGCCTCGAGAACCACCACGACGCACACAAATCCGTCTGCGAGGGCCGCGTGCAGATCTACCGTGCCGCCCAGTTGCTTGAGTACATATCCATAGCCTTGGAAGAGGGGACGTACATATTTCACCCCCGCCAGGTCTACGAGAAGGACGGCATCCTCTTTGCTGTAGAAGCCGACTGGGACCGTGAAGGCATGACTGGTCGCCCCCTCTTTCTCCCCCTTTCCAAGAGGCTGGGCAATTCGGCCGAAGACCATCGTGCTTGTAAGTCCATAGCCTGCTCACACCCCCCCTTCCAATTTTGAGTCTTCAGCGGAACCTGGCGTTACTTCCCCGCAAACAAAGGCTCTTTCAGAAGCCTTGCTTGCTGAGAAAGCCCCCCTAGCTCTTGGTTAGGACCTAGCAGTGTCATGCTGTAGAGGGAGATTACTAACTACTGGTATCAAAAGTGCTTTCATGGGGACGGAGTGTCGAACCGATCGACGATCTAGGCCAGATGGTTCAGCACATTTTCAAACGTAAGTGCTTATCATCTTGCGACAACGACGTGCCTGCTCCTGACTTTTTTGCCCACCACAGCCATTTGCAAGTCTATAACGGTGGCAACCATCCGACTGCGCAACGCCACCCGGCCCGTCTGCGGCCTCAGGGGTGCAAGGACCATGAATTGCTGCCTGTGTAAGCACCCGGTCCTGAAGCTTCGGCTTAAGTCGGACGAGGTGTACGTCGTCGACCTCACGGGCGCCCAGTTTGGGTGGATGGAGGTGCTGGCGCCCTGGGAGGCATGGCGGGACCTGAGGGTCGCGAGGGCGGACGGCCAGGCTCCTAAGTACCGCCAGCCCAACGCCCACCCCAAGAGGCCCTTCCCGGGCGATAATGAGCTCGAGGCGTGTCGACAGCTAGCCCGGGTCGCTATTCTGTCGTCCATGATGGAAGAGGTGGGCCGCCTCGCCATCACCAAGGCCCTGCGGGGGCCACTTGACGACTTCAAGAGCACGGAGCGGGCCTTCCAGCGCGCCATCCACCAGTGCGTCGACAAGGTGGTTGAGGGGAAATACCACAAGCCCTACTACCGCCTTTGTCCGGGCACCGGCACCGGGGCCAGGATCGAGCTTGTCAAACACAGGTATAAGGATTACCAAGGCGGTGAGTGAAGTACCCCCCCCAAGCCAACCCACGCACGTTCCGGCATCTCCTTGTTCTCCGGGGTTGCCAAATCACTCTGCAGGTCGATGTGCTCGCTCGTGGATAAGATTGCTGACCTTTCCCGTATAGTGTGGCTGAGTGCAAGGGAGTTTGATCGGCTCCAAGGGGCGGGAGAGGACATGAAAAAGATCTGGAAAGAACGTTTGCACAAAAAATGCAAAGAGACAGGGAAAGAATGCCCGACGTGCGTGAGCGAGACGTCTATGTCGTCTCAGGATTGACTTGCTTGTCTGTGCTTACCTGGCGTTGAGGCATGGGGAAAAGGAAGAACACCGTGTGCGTGAGAGACCGGCCTGGTCCGGCCCGTCCACCTTCGATTTGTTTGGCTCTGCGTTGGCTAGCAGTGTTGCAATACGGAAAAGAGGAATGACAGTTGTGCGCATAGGCTTGTTAATTAGGTTGTTACGGTATCCTAGGCTCTATTGCACAATAGCGAATAGGAAATCATGAGTTTTAGACACCCATTAGGGAACCCAAGGTTCATATGAAGACTGCTTGTCGCGGACTCGAAGTGTCAACGTAAGAAAGAGTTCTCAAACACCCGGTGGTACAAGATATGTAGATAGGTAAGTGCCACGTGCTATGCGCATGTGTTCCGAGACAGTATCACAACAGGCCCGTGACTTATACATCCGATCAAATACTAAATACCTACTATGAGACATCACACAACATCTAAAAAAAAAAAAAAAAAAAAAGGGAAGGACTCAATTCTGACCAATGCCTAGCATCAAGAAGGCCTGATCGGCTACCGGCCACTACAGTCAGCGCTTTGAGAGATGAATGTGCTAAGAGAATGCCGTGAAGTTTGAATGCGGATTGGATTACCTACCTACCTAATTCACTGGTTAGGTAAGCTCAAGAAGCGGCTCGATCTACCACTCGGCCACCTAGAACCGGCCAAGGACTCTCAAAACCCAATTCAGGCAAGTTATCTACCTAGTCTAGGGGGGGAAACGAGTGGGGCGAAAGACATCCGGTTTGAAGCGTCGACATCCTTGGGTCCAGGTTAGGTACTAGGTATAATCGAAGGCCCGAACACATCGTCCTCGCATGTCGGGCATTCGTGTACCACCATACTGCACAGGACATCCCGCCACAGGAAACATGGCGGCCCGGGACAAGGAGACCCCGCTCGTCGAGGTCATCACCGACGCCGGGGACTTCGCCGAGGCGTTCCGCTGCGCGAGCGAGGCGTTCGGCCGGCAGGCCAACGACGCCATCTGGGCGGCCTTCAACCCGGGCTGGGACACCCCCGAGGGACAGGCAGCCGGCGCCGCCCGCTGGGCGCAGAGGTGGCGGGCGGCGACGAGCGGCGGCGACGGCGACGGCGACCCGCACACCGTGTTCCTCAAGGCGACCCTGCCGGACACCGCCGCGCCGGCGCCGCCGCCGCGCCTCATCGTCGGCCTCGCCATCTGGGTCCAGGCCTCGGCCGTGGCCGGGCGCGGCGTTGTCGGGTCCGACGACCTGCGCGGGACCATGGACCTGGACGCCCTCCACCCCGGGGACGAGGCCGAGCAGCGCTTCCTGCGGCAGATGTTCCGCTCGCTCATCAGCCAGCGGATGGCCTTCGTCCGGGCCCGCGCCGCCGCCGACCCGCCCGCCGTCATGGCCCTGGACCTGTGCGCGACGCACCCGGCCTTCCAGCGCCGCGGTGTCGCCACGGCCCTGGTGCAATGGGGCCTCGACGAGGCGCGGCGCAGGGGCATCCCCGAGGCCGTGATGGAGGCGTCTAGCATGGGGCGCCACGTGTATAAGCACTTGGGCTTCCAACCGCAGGGGCCGGATATGGTGTACGAGGTCGACGACGAGTTCGCGGGCCGCGACAAGCCGCCAAATGTTTTCATGGTTTATTCTCGTGACTCGTCATGATATGGCGGATGCCGAGCACGCCAGCTAATCCCATGCCGAGTACCTAGATAGACCAGCTAGGTGAAAGTTTGATTTTCCTCTGGGCGATTGGGGACGGGAAAGGGGGAGTGTTTTGCAGTGCTTCCCAATGCAGATAGATCCCTTGGTTCTGGCCGGCAAAGGCAAGATTGATTGACCTTTGCGAGGGAAGTCTATAGTGCACAGCAAATGCCTAGCTTGTCATACACGACTAGAAATAATGTCACCAAAGGGTGTTTCGACGGTATACAGGGAGCTATTTACAACGAAAACCATCGATGTCTACGTTAAGACCAGAATCACGATAAAAGGGGATTTCAAAGGAGCCCGCACAGAAGTGATTAAATCCAATATGTAGATAGCTTATCAGCAGGGTATATAGGTGGGTGGTTCTTTAGTCTCCTAACAACATCGAACCATCTAAGTTAAGACGATGTTAATAAGTCACAGTAGCGCCAGGCAAGCTGTCTAAAAACGAAAGCTTTGCCAGCGAAGTGTTCCGTCCTTAATTCGCTGTAAATCGAAGTACCTAAGCACGTCAATTTCAAGAAACTGACCTTTGCGGTGCCTGTAGGTAGTGCTCAACCCTAAAAAGACCCCCCAGATTCAGTACGCCTGCTTCCTTTAAGTATTCAGCTGTATAGGTACTTAAAATACAGTTCAACTAGGTAGTGTAAATATATTATAGTTAATACCTTAAATAAAGTTCAACTAATTAGAGTTTTATAGATATTTCCTGGGCTATAGGAAGCTAGCCTAGTTTTATAGAGTTTTAAGGATATTTAATATCACTTTTTATGCTTTACTTTCCCTTTTTAAAAGGTAGGTGTGGCGGTGCGGTGAAGTCTTCAAACAACGCTCATGCCAAAGCGCTTTCCGGATTTGTATTTGGTACTTGCCATGATATCCTTTATAAATGACGACATAGTACTTATTCGATAAGGGCTTCAGGCTTCAGATGCTTGGGGTGTGCGCGGAACTAACTTAACACTAAGGATTTAATATATCGTCGGGCAGTAAGACAGCCTTTCTAAGCAATAGGGTTACCAACTTCCTTGACGAGAAATATGAGTAATTTCTTCCTAAGTTTGGGAGTACAACTGACTACTGATAGTGTCACAAGTGAGGGCTTACAAACGGAATACTTGCTATGGCCCATCAAGTGAAATTTTGCCATCAGAAATTCAAGGTAGATAATGAGTTTGGTGTTGAAAAGGGCGTCAATGTAATTGGCTAAAAGTGTTCCTCCGTCTATAAGTACCGAATCCCGTATCAAGTTCTATATATCGGCACTGAAACGCCGGTTATGAACATAAACATATCCGTGGACCACTGGCCTTCAGCTCTTGTAGCTAACGCGGTGAGAATACTGGGGATCCCTCCGAGCAAGACTCGCGTGAGACCAGCACTGTCGTTCTTCGCACGAGTTCACTGGGCTAGGCAAATAATATGGCAATTCATTGAAACACAACTTATAGCTGCTTGGCGACGAGGTCTGTGACAGCTTTGGGGTTGGCGCCCACGACTTTATCGCTCAGCTTGCCGTCCTTGAAGGCGACGAAGGTGGGCATGGCGGTGATGCCGAGCTCCTGGCTCAGTTCGGGGAGCTCATCGACGTCGATCTTGGCGAAGAAGACGTCCTTGAACTTCTCATCATCGGACATCCTTTCCACGTTGCTGTCAGCACAGGCCCCGCATAGTCTGTGTATGGGAGCGGGAGAGCGCGCACGCCCTCGCCATCATAGCGGCGGGGGCGCGCGACACGACGGGGGATATATTGAGTAGGATCCGGCTTACTTGACAATCAGAGGCGCAATGGCCTTGCATGGGCCGCACCAGACAGCGAAGGCATCGACGATGACGACGGGGTTCTTCTTAACGGCCTCCTCGAAAGCGGCCTTGCTACATGACGGCGGGACCTCGTCAGCATCGCGTGTCCGCAGGGTGTCGCGGAAGAGGGTGCGCTGCTGCGACGGGGGCCGATGCGGGCGGGAGGCGGGGCAGATGCGCTGACTTACGATTCGATGTTGTGGACGGTCATGTTGGGCAGGGTGGTGTGGAACGGACGCAGGGCGGGGAGTCGGTGGTTGAGGGCTGCTGCTGGACGGGCTGCTGGACGGGCTGCTGGGCAGGCTGGTCGTCTGAGTGCGATGCGAGTTGCTGCGCGAAAAGACATGGGAAAAGGATGCAGACGAGGAGGGGCAGGTGGGGGCTTTATACGGGACGGGGCGAGGGATGCTGGCGACGGCCGGTGCCTTTTGTGAGGACTAACTACCTTCTGTAATTGGTGTGGTAAGCAAGCCTGGGAATGTGCTGTACGTTGGGTAGTAGTACCTGATGACAGACTTCACAATACCTAAGTACAAGAAGTAGGGAACGTTTAGGTAGCGACTAGTCCAAGCAAGTACGTAGGTAGGTACTATGTAGAGATTGGGTGGGCGAGTGTACAGACAAGTGTAGGGTCTGTTAGCGGTTAGTACCTGTAGGTGATGGTGGTGGTGGTGGTGGTGGTTTCCCAGTTGCCAGATGCTGATGAGATGCTGCCAGAGTGTCGCCAGACTGACAGTGTGATGTCAGTTGCGCCCTGATTTGTCAGGGCGCCTTGAAAATCCAGATGACGCGATCCTCTTGCATCATGCGCCAACTCGCCTCGGCTGAGTGTGGCTGCCGCCGACAACCGCCCCGCCCGTCCTCTGCCGACCCATATCCCGAAGCCAATACCTACACGCACATGCACTTGTAAGCAGCCTGTGGCGCATCACGATTGATTCCACATCATCTTCCAAGATTTGCCAGACGCCGACATATGTCCTGACCGACCAGCGTCGATTGTATTTCTAATTCACGCTAATTGACGTTTCGGACCGGAGAAATTACCTTGCTTATATAACCAGCCACTGATGCTAGAAATTGTTACCGCTTTTGCAAGCCTGCCTTGCAACAGCTCTTGAGGAGCTCGCATAGGTTTCTGCTGAGTCAAACTCAACGGGCACAGTTGGAACCAGTGAACAGAATACCAATGAATAAAAATAGGGTGGCTCTCTCTGCAATTCCACTCGCCGGTATCTATCCATCCAAGCGAACTGCCCAGGACCATCTAGGTTAAATATACATGATTCTGCTGAGGCTCGCAACATTTCCGCGTGGCAGTAAGCGACACTCTAGAAACCCATACTTTTTTGATGGATTTACTCGTCCACCGTCACCGCCCAGTCATGTTGCGTATCTCCTCCGGACTGCTTTCCTCCTAGATACTTTTCTACTTAGTCCTGCTAAAACACACAAGCACCCGGCGGAAACATCTTGGGGAGTCCTCGATTGCAAAAATTCGAATAAAATGAGTTTGGGTATTGAATCAGCCAGAGACCGCCTCCTATGGTTAATCCAGTTGACATCGAGTCGACAACCAAGTTCGACTTCAATCACGGACTAATCTAGGTTGTTCTGTACGACCACCTTTCCCGGGCAAACCACGACCTGAACTCCGTGCCGCGATATCAAAACTGTTGGTATCAAAATACGCCACCGCGCGATAATTCGCACCATATCCGGGGCGAACTGAAGAGTAACTAACCCGCCCGTATCATCCAGATACAGATGTTTTGCGGGGTACGTATCGTACATATGTCGTCATCTATGTATAAATCTGTAAAATAACCAAAACTGGGTTATATCTTTCCTTGGTGAGCTGTCGTTGAAGGTTGGTAGCGGCATGTAATGCTATATTGGGATGCTTGATTTTCAAGCATCGCGTGACGGTGTGATTGAGAAATAAACGGCCAGGGTTTTTCTTTGTCTTTTTTCTTCACTTTCTTCTTCCTTTTTCGGGTTTCAATTTTTTTGCGTTTAGTTTGCGATGTAATATTCAAGGAAAGTTTGGAAATGAGCGAATTTGGTCGGTTTTGAAGACGCAAGGAAAGGTCGTGACAGCAAATGGAGGTCTGGCCGAGAACCGGAGCCTCCGAGTTTAAAGAGCAAAATGCAATTTGACTGGCCGTTTTCATTTCTCAATCGTGCACCTACACATGACGTTGTCAATCATCGAGCATCCGCAATAGTAGCAGCCACGAGGCTTATTGGGTGTACCGCTCCGTCCCACTTCTTCTGTGGTCGCCAGATGCCCGAGAGGAAAGCTCCAGCAGTTTTGCGCTGCCGGCGCTAAAGTTCCGGTAATGGCCCTTATCCAGTCTGACGGTTGTCGCTTCTTGTGGCTCAACGGGGCTTTGCCTATCGGCGTCCTCTTCACTTTCATTGGCGCTGCCAAATTCTTTGTCATTAAAAGACTGGAGGATACCTTCTCGACTTCGCATAGTGTCAGTATGTTGTATGACAGTAGGCGTCTGTCCTACAGCACCCCATTTTGGGGATGAGTCATCCTCTTCGTCGCTACTCGGACGTGCTTCACCGGTGGAGAGTCGACGTAGTCGAGAGGGGACCATGCTACTCAGATATTCGTCGTCAATAATGTTATCGTCCTCTGTGTGTTCAGAAGCCTGTCCTTCGGAACGACCAGATAGCGCGGAGACGGTTCGAGGAGGACATTGGAGAGAGGTCCGCATAGCGGATGATGTACGTTTGCGGCTGATTCGACCAGAAAGCCAAGACGCCTCGGAGTCTATAGATGCGAGGGACATGGAGTGCAGAGCAGGAGAAGGTTGCACCTCATCACGGTGTATCGAGATGGGGGTGGCGCGCGACGTTTCTTGATACCGATGGCTTTCAATAGGCGTGTCATAGCGCATGACTACATCATCGGGAATCGCTGGTAAGGGCTCAGCTGGAATTGGTTCAGCTTCAGGTGATGCCACACGAGAATCTGGGGGTGAAAGAGGTAACTCCGGCAAGTCTTCCCGGAAGCGAGACATGGTTCGTTTAGGCACCCCGGAATTTGCCTTTCGAGGTGCTACATAGTTCGTAGAAGGGGTTGCTTGGCTCCCAAGCATAGAATCTCGCGACGTGTTCGAGAACGATGATGGGCCCGAGCCGTGTCGCTGCCTTCCCCACCTGAACAGGGACAACCAAGGCCGAGAGGACCTGCTATCAGACGTCCGACTAACAGACTCTGCGTCATCAAACTTAATAGATGCCGAAGGCGGTGAATGCACCGGCGCGGGTATCTCCTGCTCGGGCGGCCTGGGTGAGCTCGAGCCGGGCTTCATAGACCGAATAAAGCCGAATAATTTTGGGCTTGGGGAGCGAGCGGCAACGGAGTTCTCTGGCTGAGGGGTTATAGCAGACCCAGCATTCTTAATTGGGGACGAGGGTTCAGGTCGTGGTATACTGTCCGTTCTATAGAACTCGTCCAACGGCGATGGGGTTTTCCTGCGATTTTCTATGTTTTCGATCTGACTGGATGGCCTGCTCTGCCTCCGCGAACCACTAGAAGACCTCCGCCTCGACGACGTAACTACTGCGGATGTCCTATCGCCACTAGGGTCTGGTATTTCTCGACCCAAGACCCCTCGCTCGAGATTTGCAGGAGGCGGCGAGCCGCTCTTAGCGGCCGCAGCTTCTTCTGCTCGCTGCTGTTCTGTCCTACGAGCCAATCGACGCTCAGCACGTTCTCGTTCTCGTTCAATTTTGCGTTGCCTGCGCCTTTTGTCCCGCTCCATAAGTTCTCGGAGATCCGAGGCATCGAATTCGTCTGCTAGATCATGGATCCTCTGGTGCGCTTGCAGCGTTGACTGTGGTATTGCCAGGGGACCCGTGGCCTTCTTTCGGGTCGACTGAGATCGTACTAGCCCAGGAGCGGAGGCCGTCAAGGGGTTGGAGGAATACCGCAACGTGGGACGGGGAGAAAGAGCATCGAATGCCGATACCTTCCACGATATCTGTTCAGAATCGGACGACATAGCCGAATGTATGGACTCGGGTACGGGGAGGGATATGTTGGATGACGGTTGATTGACGGCTCCGGTCGAGATTCGCCCGGACTGTCTACTCTCCCTCTTCATGGGGCGGCCAGCAGTCCAGCTATCAGTGGCAGGTCTCACAGGCATCGACTGACTCATCGCCCTAATCTCAGCTTCACGATCATGATCCTCCTTGCGCCGCTTGCTCGACTTTTTGTGCAGTAGTGGTTGGCCTCTCCTCTTGTTTCTGGAATTGCCATGATGTAAGGTGGGCATTTGCTGTGGTGTGTCTACATTATGCGGTTCGCGCACTTGTGCACTAGATCTTTTTCTTAATTTAGTGGCACGAATGGAGTCCTGGCGCCCTGGCGAGAAACTGTATGTCCTGCCCCGCCGTTGCGGTATTGTAGTCCCTCCTCTGTTGGCCGCATCGGGGGTAACGGAAGGGGGCTCGGTTTGCGTTCGTGGCGACGGTTGATATTTCGCTTCCACGTTGGGGATGTCGATTGGGGCAGAACGAGAGCGGCGTCGGGAGCCCCTACGACGAAATGGCCACACCGCCATGGTCGTCAGCGGAGCGGCAGACGACAGTTGCCAGCCTTGATGTGAGCAGGGACTATTTGACGGCTATCGATTGATGCTGAGCGGTGGATGCTGCAAAATCGTGGTCGCCATGTGCGCAAGCTAATTGGGACGGGGGAGCGTATGGTAGGCTTGCTGATGCCAATGTCACCGGCTGAGCGAATTCGTTAGGACCGATCGAGTGCGGACAGTGCAGTCGTCGGAGGTTTTGAGTTGCCGAGTCAAAACAGAGGAAATCGCGATCACAAGGTCGGGACCGCGTAACTGTCCAAACCTTGGTTGGCGCGCAAGGGCTATTGAACCGTCTCGGTCGGCATTTGGCTGCGGGCGGATGGGTAGTGCGTTGTTGAGGGACGATCGATGGGCACTAGGATGTGGGTACGTGCCGATGCACAGGTGAGCGATGCAAAAGAGCGATGGGGCAGATGAAAGAGAGACGGGTTGAAAGGGAGAGGGTGAGGAGTCGGAATGCGGTTGTGTGAGTTTCGGAGGTTTGGTGTGTTCAGTCGAGTTGCTCAAGTCCTTTCGGGGTCTACGTGCAGCTTTAGGTACAAGCAGCATACATGTACGGCAGAGGTGGGCAGAGGTGGGCAGGACAGCGGGAGCGCGGCAAAGGGTCTAGCGGGGGGTGGGGAGTCGTCAGGACGTTGTGCCCTACCAATCCTCCAATTGTATGCTGACCAGGACGGCTCTGGGCGAATACGGGGCTAGGACGACTATTTTCGGGTACGTCAGGGTTTCCAGTCAGGTTAGCAGGGGTGGTCGATTAATGAATTTTCAGAGAGAAACACGAAATGGCGAGCAGGGATTGGGCACGCCGTCTAAGCCCTGCTAGGTATAGTGCGCATATACTAAGTCCCTTCAGTGCGCAGATACGGTCCAACGCACTGTCTCGCTGTAGGTACCGCACCTGGAGTGGGGCTTTGCCACTTGTCCACCCCTGTCGCCTAATGACGACGAGGATGTGGCCCCAATGGCAGGTAGCCTGGGAACTTGGGAACTCGGCATGGTACCTACTTAAGTACCTAGGTACCTGCTGTACGTACCTACATAGTATACGCCATGGTTCTTGGCGTGGGCAACGGGTTTTCACCTAACCAATACTATTGGCCTCAGTGTTGCCCAGAATCGGGCACGCAGGCGTAGATCACAAGACAGAGAACCGGTGATGTAACAAGCCCACGCAGGCGCTCGAGATAGGTATTCGCCTCTTGGGCAGTCGGCCATGTGACCCGGCAAGTATGTACATGCTATGGTACAATACCTGCCTACAGGACGCTCGCTAGCCACCAACAACGGTCGCCTCTGAGGCACGGCCGCGTTACACAATGTCGCCCTCCTGATGTCCGCTGTAATATAGTAGTACGGAGTACGGAGTAGGGTATCTGATACATGCTTCGTCGTGGTGTGACCGGGGGCCATTCTACAAGTACGCGGGTTCAAGAGTACTACTGTACGGAGGTTGCGTACAGGCACGCGGAGAAACGTGCAGATGTCAATGCGCTACCCGAGCCACGACGCTGACCAATGCGACGGTACTAGGTACCGGCACCTCCCAACCCAAGGTACGTACTACAGTACTATGCTACTACTAGTATGTATGTACGTGGGTGGGCAGTAACATCGTCAGGTAAGGTGCCCGCCCTATGCTGTGCCTGATCTCGTGCGGTCGTTGCGGTGTGCCCGAGCTATGCAGTCCATGTCAATCTCCAAGTCATAAAGGGAGTATCTAGTGCGCACCACGTCTACACTCCGTAACACGTAGGTGGTAGACTTGGGAAATCTACTTACAAGTAGTAGGTACTATAGGCATTAATAGTCTGAGTAGGATATAGGTACTTGTAATGATACCTTGGCTGGTTCTAGCCCCATGGCTTGTCTGCGCCCACCAAACATTTCCTCTCTCAGTTGGAATGCCTACACTATAGACTGTATTATTGAATCAAGGATGCATCTACCGGCTTCCCGCGGTAACAGGTGATGTCAGCGCGCGCAATGGAGCTTCACTGGCCTACTGGTACGTACTGAGCACCATTCCCGGTCGATGGATCGGACTGGCTGGCGTGGACGATGTCATTCTTTAGAAATCCACTGCGACGCTCTGACGCTTGCAACCAGACGGCCAATCGCCTCCTATACTACCGGCCGGGAACAGTTGCGGTGAGTTGCGATGATAGTAGTATACCTCCTTACAAGCGTGTTACGTGTGTGCGTACTTGTATGGGCGCCCCGTCCGCTAAGCTTTACCGTTCGCCAGTTTAGCTTTGCACGCTAATAACAGATAGCCGCCCGTCGAAACAGGTCAGGTTGTCGTGTTTGTTTGCCAGACCGTCGACGTTATCCAGAGACCCATACAGTCTGGATGGGAGTACAAGTACTACCTGCAAGAGTATTCCAACCGCCTCAAGCGGGAATTTATTGGCTAGACATACCTACCTGAAGGCCATCCCGTGGGAATGGTTGCACTCTAGTGCCATCGACCTAAAGCGTATACCTGGTTCCGAGCACCCCCATCCCTCATGGCGTCGTGCATGGGGCGGTTCAATGGGTTCCATGGCGTCCTGCGTTCTGCGCTGGCATCCCATGCTATACTGAGCCGAGGATTAAGCATACCAATTGGTCATATATATGCGAGCATTCCAACGCGCCGTGGACAAGTGGGCTATAGCTCGCTCGCGTGTAAAGCTACAGCAAACGACATGGTGATGCAGCGGCAGTTCGCATCCCTCATCGAGGGCCCTTGCATGTCCCGTATACAGGCAGAGTTCTCCCGCTGCCGCCGTCAATTAGGACGGTGGTCAGAAGCTCCAACGGATTACAAGACGACAGGTTGACCAGCAGTATCCCGCTCGTTACTTCCCGAGCGCAGAGGTGAATGCTCAGCGTCGCCCGCTACCTATCTGACGTGGTTCGCATGTGTATTTTGGGCCGCTAGCCTTGGCAGCCTTTTGCCCGGGACGCGGGTGGTTGGTAGAAGTCTTCCCCCCAGCTGCATGTCAAGCGACTCGAAACGTCTGTGGGATTGCCACGTTGAAGATTCCACAGACGCATGTAGTCATCCATGGACCTACATGCGGGAGGATAGACCTGAGAACCGTCAGTGGGTAAATGTCCAGCCGTACATCAACAGGTTCATCCAGAGCCCGACCGCTGTACGCATTATACGTAGCCGGTTAATGGCTCATCTCGGCGAGCACCCGGGTAGCACTTCCGTATCTACCGGTAATCGATATCAGTAACATCAGACCCGTGCCTTGGCCTGCGGGAGCTGAAGTTCGACTTAAACGAGCCTGACTTTTTATTTAGCACCAGGCGGATCTTTGAGGGAAGCCAACGGTCCCAGGCTGCAGACCCGTTTGTTTGCAGGAGTCTTTGAAGCCGAGGGCAATTAAACCCTGTGGGCGGTAAGATGTTTCAGGACCAACGCCCGGCGACGGTCAGCTTACTTAACACGAACCTTATAGCCAGGATAGAGGTGCCTGGGAGGTTGTAACTTGTGATCATGATCAAGAGAGATGGACTGTGCGTGCAAAGACAATGAATTATTGGTGGAAGGGTGAAGCGAAGGTGTGAGGTAGTGGTACATGCATACCTGTCAAAGCAACACTGGGATGATGAGGTGCCTGCTGGGGTGACCACCTGCTGGGCACTTACAGTATCTAGTACCTATTGGTTTAGGTACCTCTACTGCTCCTCAACAGCCCGTGTCTCTTATCGATAGCACCGTGACATCGGCCTATCAGAGCGTCTTGTTGAGTCTCTGTTTACATTTGACCATACATAGAACAATGATACATAGCAACCGCCATCAAAGAAAATACACCACTTCTCCCGCCAGCAGAGCAAGACCGGATTTGTATTCGAAAACACCATCCTCCTAGAACGAACACAGGCGAACAGAACTCCGTATTCTACTATCGGAAGCCCAATAAGATGGCGTACAACCCACGAATGTCGATAATACCGGCGTCGCAGACACAGTCACGCACGCGCAAGAAAGAAGAGGAGGCCGATGCATTCATGAAATTGCCAGACAAGGAGATTGTTGGATGTATAACAGACATCGGCATTCCCTTCTCGTTAGCGGATCTCCAGAAGCCTAATCCGGTACAAGTACAGATGATATTTGAGTGGTTCGCCGAGCTACTTTTAAACGCGACTCGCGAGACTGTCGAACCCGCGATGCGCGCCGCCGCCGAGGATATATGCGGCGAATTCGTCGACATAGTGCCTCCAGATACGCGGAATCTCATGGGTTTCTACGTGTCTTTGCGCAGACTTCTTCTCGAATGCGGCATCACTGATTTCAACTTCTCGGATCTGTATAAGCCGACACACCCCCGCCTTGTCAAGATCTTCAGCTATCTAATCAATTTCGTGCGCTTCCGCGAATCCCAAACCAACGTCATCGATTCACATTACAACAAGACTGAGCAAACCAAAGAGCGCATTGAGAGCCTATACGATGGGAACCAGGATGCGGAGGCGAGACTTCACGAAATGCGACATAATCGCAAAGCCATGGAGGCACAAGTCCGCGAGAAGACGGAACGAAACGAGGAGTTGAAGAAGACGCTGCTGGAGCTGCGGCGAAACCAGGAAAAGGTGGCCGCTCGACTGGAGGATGCCAAGGCCAAGAAGGGAGAACTCGCGCAAACCCTCGAACAAAAGACCACGGAGAAGGTTCTGCTCAAGCAGGAGAGCGCTAAGCTGCGGCCGTACACGCTCCAAAGCCCGCAGGCGTTGCAGACTAGCCTCACTGAGCTGAACAACACTCTGAGTGGCGACAAGGCCCATATAGATTCCTTGGATCGCCGGGCGCGGGCCCTACAAACCTCGACAGATTCTTTCAGCGTCGTATCGACCGACGTAGCGTCTTGCATCAAGCTCTTGGACGAAATCTCGGTCGAGTTATCAAAGGAGGAAGAGGAGCATGCCAGGAATGCAAAGCAGCGCGACGCACTATCCGAGCGGGGAAACAATGTCCGAGAAGTCGAGCGTACAGAGGCCCTGTTACAGAGACAACTGTCCAAGTGGAATGAGCGCACGGAGAAGCTTCGCGACCAGAGCCGTGAGAAGGCACAGGAAGCGAAGGCGAAGATGGAGGAGCTCCGGGCCTTGCACAAGAAGCTCACGGAGGAACGGGCAGCGAAGGGCACGGAGATCGAGAGACGACGCGTCCGCATCGAACAGACTGAGAAAAAGGTATTGGCTTATCCCGGTCCCCGCCGCGCATTTTCTTAACAGGACTATGGCTAACGACAGCACAGATGCTCGATCTCAAGGAGAACATTGAGAATGAAGTGCACAGTGCGTACGATGAATATCTCAAGATGGAATCGCACATTAAGCTCTACATCACCGAGATGGAACAGGCGATCTGAAGCTCGTCGGCGTTCATTTGCAATTTGCATCATGGTTCTGTATACGTGTCATGAAGTTATGAAAGGGGCTATTGATACCATTGTCGGCGTTAAAGCATGCATTTTATGTTGGGTGGATATTGTGAGATGGTTAGCCAGGCTGCCTGAGTTTGACTGGGTTGGCTGTGTCCAGTTTGCGTTT
This sequence comes from Xylaria palmicola, assembly GCA_022385595.1. Taxonomy (NCBI): domain Eukaryota; kingdom Fungi; phylum Ascomycota; class Sordariomycetes; order Xylariales; family Xylariaceae; genus Xylaria; species Xylaria palmicola. Next base: position 183,603 of record MU281394.1, read on the forward strand.
AGAAAGTTTTGGCCAAAGCCGACCATCGAGTGCCCATACCTACCTAACCTAGTCGTGACTGTCACTCATGTCCCACTGCGCCGTCTGGAACTGAAACCACCGGCCAAGGATCCTGCCAATCTCCACTGTCCGCCCAGTCCAAGCACCTTCGGAATCTGGACCTAGCCGGCGCGCACCGCCATTCAATACGGGCACTGTTTCCTGCAGGAGATCCCCCAGGGCCGTACCACTGAGGCCATCCCGGGGCTCGATCAGAAGGGCTCTCCAGGATAGGCGGTGGGCTACATCCACGAGGATCGAGGCCGTGTTGCCGAGGCCCTGCGCGCTCCACTCGCTCGTATCACGATGCTGCTTGAGAAAGCCGTACAAGATGATACACGGGCTGCCGCGCGCTGTTACCGCGGCCCGCGGCGGGGCGGGGATCCTGGACTCGCCCGGTGAGAAGACGGAGAGGTGGGCGCGCAGGTGAGTGACGGCCGGGGCGTAGATGACGCGGATGTGACGGGACGCCGCGACCTGGTAGAGTGGCGAAGACAGGAGCGCATGCTTCACACCCGTATTCGCGGTCGCCGGATCTTGATGTGGGGATTCACCTTCATACGGTTCTCGTCGATCTGGGTCTGCTGTGATGATGTGCTGGTGATCCCGCACGTCTTGCACAAGTGAGGCCAGGAATTCGGCCCTTGAGGAACATATGATCAGTGTCGTGGGATACACATGGTGGTCTAGGATATACGAGAGGAGCTCGGATGGTAATGCCGGGGATAAGAATGTTGGGGTTGTCATTTAATTTTGATAAAGGTAATGTTCTCTTCGACGGTGTTCCCTTCCAGCTGCAAGAGTACAGAATGAGCGCGGGGCGTGTCCGGCTTTGGTGAGTGTGTGGCCGACGAGCCGGTGCCGTGCCGGACGAACAGGGGCTGGGTGTGGGGTAGGCGGTGCAGCCCTGCCAAACAGCGATCACCTAATGCCATACCTAGCGCCTAGGACCCCCCCAGGACCTGCACCTACTTACCCTGCCTACCCATCCAGAGGTGCCTGAGCCGACGTCACTTTCTCAAGCTTCAAAAGTTCGGCCGGCTCACCGCCAGCAGCGCCCGGAATCCTACGTGAATGGTGTCGCAGCCGGACATGCTGGTTGCGCGCACGTACACGGTCGACCATGGAATCCATCTCGAGAATATCCGACCTGCTCGAGAGCGGTGAGCGCAACTGCATGGCCGCGCCACGGGTATCTGTCCGCTGACCTGCTCCCATCCAGCTCGCGAGCTCACCCTCGACGCCGCCCAGGCTGCCCGGAGCACCCGCACCACCACGCGGTCCTTACCTACCCCCCAGCTCAAGAAGCTCCTCGACAGCCGGAATGATCGCGACATCCTCGATGGGCTGCGTCGTGTCATCGCGGTATGCCTGCTCCCCGACTGCCTGCTCTGCGTGGTGCCGTCGCTGACACAACACAGATGATGTACCGCCAACAGCGGACCCTCCCCTTCTTCTCCTCCGTCGTCAAGAATGTCGCCTCGCCGAACCTAGAAATCAAGAAGCTCGTCTATATCTACCTAATCCACCATGCCGAGCAGGAGCCCGACCTCGCCCTCCTCTCCATCAACACCATACAGAAATCCTTATCGGATACGAACCCGCAGGTGCGCGCCCTGGCTCTCCGTACCATGTCAGGCATCCGGGTCCCTGTCATCAGTCAGATCGTATCGCTGGCCATCAAGAAGGGCGTGGGGGACATGTCGCCGCATGTGCGCAAGGCCGCCGCCCTCGCCATCCCGAAATGCTATCGCCTCGAGCCTGCCACCCTCCCGCAGTTGCTAGATTACTTGGCGACGCTTCTCGGCGACAAGCAGGACTTCGTCGCCGGCGCGGCTGCCGTCGCTTTTATGGAGATATGCCCCGACCGCATAGATCTGATCCACAAGCATTATAAGAGCCTCATAAAGAAGATTGTGGACATGGATGAGTGGAGTCAGTTGGCTATGTTGAGGATGATGGCTCTGTACGCGCGGAAATGCTTCCCACGGCGGACTAGGAGTGCTAAGTCCAGGGATACCACCGCCGATCTCCAAGATTTCTACAGTGAGGGCGGAGCTCAGGCTCAAACGGAATCCGATGGTGATCAAGTCGTGGTTCTCGATCCTGATCTTGTCCTTCTTTTAAACGGCATTAAGCCTTTATTGCAAAGTCGGAATGCTGGGGTTGTGGTCGCCGTAGCTCGCTGCTATGCGGAGATTGGTACGCCGGAATACACGAAGACCGCCGTTGGCCCCTTGGTTGCCCAATTACGGGGGGCTCAGGATATCGAACAGCTCGCGCTTTACAATATTGTCTCCGTGTGTCTGGCGCATCCGGCCCCCTTCGTTAAGTACGCGTCTCACTTCCTTGTGCGTGCTACTGACACAGCTCCCGTGTGGGAGCTCAAGCTTGAGGTTCTTACCTTGATATTTCCTCATAGCCCGCCACAAACGAAAAGCTTAATTCTCAATGAGCTGGAACATTTCTCTCGAGGTACCAATAAGGCACTGGTTCGCGAAGCTGTTCGCGCCATTGGTCGGTGCGCCCAAGGAGACCCAGCAACAGCGCCACGTTGCATGCGGTTACTTTTGGGACAAATAACGAGTCTCGATGGCACCCTCGCTGCAGAATCGCTGACCGTCATTCGTCACCTCATCCAACTAGATCCCCAGGCACATATGGGCACGGTCGTAAGACTGGCAAAGAATCTAGATTCTGCAACGGATCCCCAGGCCCGAGCAACCATCATCTGGCTCGTGGGTGAATTTTCCGGCTTGAATGGCGAGGACAACATCGCAGCTGACGTCTTGCGAATACTGCTCAAAGACTTTGCTAATGAGTCAGAGGTCGCCAAGCGACAAATCGTTCTGCTCGCTGCCAAAGTCTATCTACACCACATCAATCGCGAAGCAGAGAAGCAGACGGCGCCAGGCGCTACAGCGGAAGAAGACAACGAAAACCCTGCGCCACCAGGCTTCACCCCTTCGACAGAACACCCGGTAGCAAGGCTCTGGGACTACGTGTTATTATTGGCCCGCTACGACGCCTCATATGACCTTCGCGACCGTACGCGACTTTATAAGGCCCTTCTCGTCGTTCCTCAGCTAGCCAGTCTCATGCTCCTGGCGCCGAAACCGGCGCCGCAGGCGCCAAGCCCCTCCGAGACTCGAAAGGGGTTCCTGCTGGGCTCGTCTACGCTCGTGCTGGCTGGTAGCGTCGGCGCCCATGCTCTCCGCGGGTACGAGCCCTTGCCAGACTGGGTCCGCGAGGGCCACGAGCCGGACCCCAAGCTGCGAGTGCAGGATACCGCCGGCGCAGAGTACACCGCGGAGGGACGCAGAGCGGTTCCCGCGGTCGAGACGCTCGGTGACGCGGGGCCCAGAGTAAGGAGTAATGGCCTTGTCGGCACCGGTGTGGGCGCGGGGCTTGGGACCATGACGCTCGACGAGTTCCTTGCTGAAGATGAAGAGGAGGAAGAGACGGAGGAAGAGGAGGAGGAGGAGGAGGAGGAGGAGGAGGAAGAAGAAGAAGAGGAAGAGGAGGAAGAATCTGAAGAAGAGAGCGACGACGAGAACGAGGAGGATGAAGAAGACGAAAATAGCGAGCATGAAGAGGACGACGAGAAGGCGGAGCTCGAGGGATTCCTTGGTTCTTGAACGACTACTCCCAACCGTCCCTGCATTACCTAAGACTAACTAACTATCTATACATCCATCTACGTGGGGATCGCCTCATACCTAATGGTCCTGCTCGTCTTGGATGCGCTCATGTCTTTTGGTAGGAGGGATATAGAGTATTAGAAGGTACCTATGCATGCGAGTCAACTGTATACATAAACGCAATGCACACATACACAAACATATATTTCCCGAGCGAGCATAAGTGGCAATAGGGCTGCTTTGCTATTAAGATGTCCCTGTAAAAAGGGAAAAAAAAGTATTGGCTTGATAGGACTATTGCTATAGCCATCGGCGACTTCATCTTCGGGTGGCATGCACTTTAGTGAGTAGCATTCGAAGGCGATGGAGCTTCTCGAATTGCGGGTTATGTGTATACAGGGGATGCTAAGTCCTAGGTCCTCATTTGGCTCAAACGAGCGCCTCTACGAAACGCGCACGTGGAACATTCATATACTCTTTAATAGTGGATATTGAAACCGAGGGTAGGCAAACGCCAGGTCGGGTATTTGCTACGAAATTTATTTTAGCTGCAAACCCTATTCCTTCCCACCGAGGAATCGGTAGATGACGGAGAAGTCCCGGCCACTACAGCTTTCCAGCTTCTCAGCCTCCTCGTAGACCTCCCGCGCACGAGTGCCGAGCTCTAGTTTCGCGCTCGCCTCTTCAGCAGCTACGATGGCGAGCTTGAGGTCTTTCTTCATGAGGCTGATGCCGAACCCACCGGCGTAGTCACGGCCTGCAGGGGCCGTCTCCACCACGCCCTTAACCGGGTTGTTGACCTCTGAAGGCCAGCAGCGACCCGTGCTGACATTTATAATATTAGCGAGCGTCTTGGGTTCGAGGCCCCATCGGATCCCCAAGTTCATCGCCTCGGCCGTTGCGATGTTGTTGATAGCCAGCAGATAATTATTGGCTAGTTTAGCGCTGAGGCCCGTGCCCTGTGCGCCGCAATGGAGCACCCGCTTGCCCATGCGCAGCAAAATTGATTCTATCCTTGGCACCAGCTCCTCTGGGGAGCCGAGCATGAAGGTCAATGTTCCAGCTGTGGCACCCACCACTCCTCCTGACATCGGAGCATCGACAAATTGGCCCTGTTTCGCGTCTGCAACCCATTTGGCAACCTCACGTGAAGATGAGGGGTCAATAGTCGAAGAATCAATGAAGACTCTATGTTTCTGGGCGAGGTCGGACTTTAGGATTTCCGAGTAGACACCCTTGACGTGGGACGGCTCGGGCAATACTGTTATCACAGTATCCTTGAGTGACAAGTCAGCATGGGAATTGTCCATTGTGTCCAGTAAAATAGCAATAGGCTTAAGAGTTTCTTCAGAGGATTGGCTTTATGTATAGAAAATAATCACAATAAGGTCGGTAAACCGACCCCAACTTAGATCATAGATAGAACATACTCATCATAGAAAGGGATAAGAGTGATGGCTAAGAAAAGGCACACATACAGCTTCTTTCGCAGCCTCAGCCACGTTTAGGGCTAGCTCGACAACGGCGCCACCGGTTTGTGATGTCCGCATATCCTCAGCCAACCGATGCATAGCATCTTTGTTGATGTCAAACAGACAGAGCGAGTCGGAGGGAGAAAGCTTAGACTGAAGATTCTTGGCCATTTGATAGCCCTGTACACCAACGGTTAGCTGGGAGCTGGGCAAGGCATGAGGAGATCAAGGGAAACAGTACCATCTGGCCGAGACCTATGAAGCCATAGCGATCCAGACGCCTCGAGGAAGCCGAGAACGCCCGTCGTTGAGCACGGAATGCACCCTCGAGGAGGCGCTGCACCCTCATTGCCGGAAGACGATGCACGCAGCTCGAAACACTCTACCTAGCTTGACGCGTGCTAAGATACATGCCGCACAGTGAGCCGAGCGGACGCAAAAGAGGCTCGACACAGAGGCTCAATGCAGAGAACAGGCCGACTTGGCAGGTGGGAAGGCTGGCGAGGATTGTTGGTGGTGACGAGAAGGTAGCTGAGGTTCGTTCCCCTGAGCCGACGTCGTCCCCAAGCCGTGGCGCTCGCGGGGTACGGTTACCCGTTGCCCGGAAGTGGGCTAGATGAACCGGCCATTGCCGACTCTAACCAGCGCCCCTACGGATCGCCATCGCCAGGCCACCCTTAGGCGGTCACGCGCAGCGTTGCGCAGGTATGAAGGCAGGAGGCATCCGAGGCGTATTTCAGCCCTGGTAATTCTGCCTACATGCCTGGCGATCACCTTGATCGTCGACGATCCCAGGGAGGAAAGCGTGTGAGAAAACGGTGAGATGAATTGGAACAAGGAAACAGAGCAGAACCTTCTGCTGAAAATTTAATTTATTGTCTCACCAGAGCATCCTGTGCTCGGGCCACTCAGAGACTCGCTTAGGAATGGGGCAACGCGACAGGCACTTACTAAGTATCTAACCCAAGGTAGGCTAGGCAGGTTAGGTAGCCCGTAGCGTGTTTTTTTATAAGTTAGAGAAGTGCAAAAGATCCAGGACGGGACTGGTGCTAGGCAATGTCATTGATGCAATACCTAGGTGTTTGTTCTCATGCCCTTCCATACCTCGACCGTTCTGTTGACTTAATACAATATGGAAACCATATCGTGAAGTACAAAGCTACCTGTCCGTGCCTATGTGAGGCATTCTCGGGCCAGTTTACAACTTGAGCCTGGAAACACGGCTATAGCTAAAATGCCCACGCCATAACTAAGTTCGGTGCCCGGTTTACTGGCAAGATATGACGCTGAGCAGTTCCCACCGCGCAGGGCTTGACAGAGCTTGATTCCGCCTACCATTACCATAGCGATATCGCTATAGGATATGTACTATACCACTTACGATCACCACTGTCCCGGGTAACGATGGGCCGGTGAGCTTCTGCCTCGGTTGTCTACTACTTTCCAGCTGGTGTGATGCTTCAACTGCAGCATGAGACTGATTCTGTGAGTTGTTTCCAGCTAGCATCCGAGGTAAAGGGGAGGAAGGAGAATGAGAACTGCCTGAACCATTGTCTCGTAGCCAGCCAGTCGCTGTCGCGACAACAATCTTACAAGCGACTGTTAAGTGTATAACGAGTGCCATATTTATTTTTAATATTCATCGTGTACACCAACTCATCGTCATTCCACAGTAGGCGCCAATCTACGGATGATCTTAACCAGAAACACAACAAAGTAGGTGAAAATAATAGCCGAGCACTCGAACCAAGGTCCGAGTCACGCGTATAGACGTATTGCACAACACAAATTCGGTCACCGGGGATAAATAGGAAGACTCAGGCCTCCTCGGCAATGAAGGAATGATCATTATTTTATTGTGCATCGCCATCCCGGTCACCCCGGCGGGCCGCCATAATGTTCAGGTGTATACAATTGTCATCTCATTGAGATAACGGGAATTCAGTCAAATCAGTAGCTGGAAACAGCTGATGGGGGTATGTGTGGTGCACGGGGAAAGTGAACGACTGTGTCTTCCAGCTGATCAAGAGCGCCCGAAAAAGCACCCGACTCCTATACTTTAGGTAGGTGAGAGAAGCCGTATGTTTTATGAGATTAAAAACAATCTTGGAAATTCCTAAATGTTAGGGATGTTATTTAAAAGACGCCCATAACGTAAGGAATCAAGGCGCTGGTTTCAGTCAGTAGCCGAATAACAGGGTTTCCGACTTGGAGAAACTTACCCAACGGCAAGGGTCGCGCTGAGACCGACCAATGCTCGGTTTCTAACACGCTGTTTCCTCAACTGAACTTCCGTTTTCACCTTCTTCGATCTATGCTCTTCAGATGGTTCGCTGGATTGCTCGTGCTCTTCGTCGTCGGCAGCGATTTCTTCGGCCTTGCGTTTCCCCATGTTATTCTCGCTTGGTGACTCTTCAATTGTACCGTTCTCTGCAGATTCAGCTGCTGCGGCTGCCACCATCTCTTTCGCTTCCTCAATCATCCGTGCAGCTTCCGCCGCACTCGGTGGGCCGTCCGCAACGGGAAGCTCAACTTCCACAGCAGTATATGTTGTCTCGACACCCGCGTTGAACTCAACTTCCTGACCGACCTTAATATGTATCTTTGGCTCTTCCTCGACTGGCGCAAATACCACCTCAGATTCCCTTTCGATCGTCTTTACAGTGATATCGTCAGTGGGAGCTGTCGATACAGTGTCTTCACTCTTCGTGCCATTCGTCTCCGGTTCGGTTTCCTCTTGAGAAGGTACAACCTCGAGTGGACTGGTCTGCGGAGCTAATGCTTTGGTAGAGCGCTTGCGTGGGGACGCAATCGCTCTCTTCTTCGAGGGACTTGCAGAGCGACGACTGCGAGTGCTCCGAGGTAGCGACGAAGGGGTAAGTGGAGCTAGTGTAGGTTGTTTCAAGCCAGTGATATCGAACTTGGGTGGCGCGGTGATTTTCTTCGGAGGGCTATCCGGGGCATGCGTCACGGCAATATCTGACGGATCAAGCAGTGCAGTGATCCAGGATGTGATACCGTACTCCTCTGCAAGCAACATTGCCTGCTCAGGAGGAATCCACACGTTCCCAGCCGTCTCTTCGTGGCTTGTTGTAGGTAGCGACTTGATATACTTGCGCTCCGCTTCTTCTTCGGCGGCCTTCGCGTAAGGGAACGTGGCCTTGAACATGCCAGTCGCGGAAACATAGCCGTCTTGGCTGCGGCGCATTAGGAAATACGAGCTCGGCGAAGGATTGAAAATGCCCGATGTAATGCCCTTCGGTAAGGGAGCTCGCAAATGCGCGTAGTCGAACACGCCCAAGGCTGAAGGATCCACTTCACCGGCAGCGCTGGCGGCCACCATCTTGGGAGTGAGCTGGGTTTGACCCAACCGCCGGCGCGACACGAGGTCCAGATCTGCAAGCGATGTTAGCGCAGATACGACTAAAGGAAGTAGACTGACGGCCGTATCGTACAGTTTGGTATGTCCTCGGTCAGGAGGGGATTGGTACGCGTGGGCAGATGTCGCGAGGCCATCGTGTCGACAGATCTGTCAGAGTTTGACGCGACGGCACTAGTAATAAAATCAAGACGCCTACGCGCAGTGGCTGGAAATTATGGTAGGGGGGCAAAATTGCGGATTAAAAAATGGGAATCTGAAAAGAAACGACCTGGTGCTAATAGCGCGTGTTAGCTGATGATGACGATGGCGTGGTCGCGCGCGAGGTCGCGGGTTCGAGGGCCATCGAGGCGCGACTGGGAGCGGGAGCCCAGCTCGAGTTGCGCGGGTCGCCTGGGATGGTGGATCTTCACTCACGTTGGTGACGGGGTCGGGTCTAGGTGGGAAAGATGAATAAGAAGAAAAAGCAGCCTGTGCGACGGCGACGACGACGACGACAGCGACGGTGTCTTGTCTAACAGGAGGGAAAGGATGGGAGAATGTTGAAGGGCGACTGATAAGATCACCAACAAGTCGGCCGGGCCAATTGACGTGGGAACGGGGCGCGAGGGAGACGGGGTCTTGGGGTCTTCGGCCTGTGGTCCGTGACACCCTCCGCGCAAACTGTCGTTTTTTTCCTTTGGGGAGGGATGGGTTCCTAGTTCCTAGTTCCTACTCTGGACACTCTGGGCTGTGAGCTCTGGTCGGAAAAGGCAAAAAGGGCGTGAGACGACCAGGACAGCGGGAGATTTGGTTGGGGAAGGAGCCAGCCAAGCACGAGCACTGGCAAGGGGGGGGTGCTGAGATAGGCTGAGATAGGCTTGGGCGACGGAAGGTAGTGTCTAGGTGGGGTTAGCTTCGAGGTATCTAACGAACCCTTTTCTAATTGGGGTTGTAATTTTGTGACGCCCTAGAATACGCGCCTCTGCCCACGTTAGATCAGATTTGATTGGACACATAGCCTGGAGGATGACCCTGCCACTAATAAGAAGGAGATGAAGCTCAAACCATGAGCGCTAAGACAAGCTATTCCTGTTTAGGAAAGATTAGAATGGCAAGCCACAGGTAACGGCCGACAGCTGGGAGCACTCGGCGACGGGCTTCACTTACGTACGTACCTTAGGTAGGTAGGTACTAGGTACCTAGACTAGGTATTATTTACACTGGTCCTTGAGCAACCATCTTCAGAGAGGTAATCTGGGTAAGAGAGATAGGCACTTGGGGATGTAGGTAGGTATAAGTAGACCCAACTACTCCGTACATGGTATTCTAAGTTGCGCGGTACTATCTATGTACAACTTCGCAAGAGTAGTTCTACATATGCATACTTTACACAGGCTTGGTCCTCACTAGGAGTCTCACTAATGCTTGTTATTGTACGAACCTCGTCTGGTACTTGATATTTATCTAAATATCGTTACTGAAATAGCCGTGGGTTACAAAATAGTTACTATTTGATAAAACCTTTTGTCTGAGTGGTTTATTTCGGAGAGAAACCAGAAAGCTGTCAAGTATTAGGATAAGTACCTAACTAACTAGGTACTTTCAATCTCCGCCGGATGTGCTCTACCTAGCTACAAACTTACCTACCTAAGTTAGGTAAGTTTATTAGGCACCTTAAGGTACTATACATGCGTACTTGGTTAGGTACCTACTTACTTAAGTAGGTGAGATACTAAGGTTAGTAAGGTAGGTAGGTGAGGTACCTGTCAGTGGCCTGGCCCCGACAGGTCCTGGCAGAAAAGGGGCTCTGCCCCTCACTCAAACAACCAACCGCAAAAGAGCCCCACCATTGTCCCGCAGTACAAAACGAGCTTTGTGACGTCCAATCATCCCACCTATAACTTGATCACCGCCCATTTCGATCCTCTCTTTTCCTGCGAGGGAGCAATCCGTCTCGACCAAGCTGTGCCCTTAACTCGTTCAGAGACACAGATATTGGCCTAGTCCAGCTTCACGTTCGCTTTTGTTCGTTTCCGCTGCCTAGATACCTTGATCTGCCCGCCTGGTGCCTCATCGCAATGGCTTCTCATGAAGAAAATGACCATCTCCCCGAGGAGACTCAGGGTTACAAGCTTTCACAGCCAAAGCAAAGCTTGGCCGAGTATGAAAATATGGGTATGTGAGCAAATTCAATTTCTTTTTTTTTCTCTGAGTGTCCTGTTTGCATGTTTCAATTGTTTAAGAGCCACACGGTGAGAAATCCAGGAAGGCTTTCATTATATAACCCCCCTCACCAACCAGGACCTTCGTCGTGGCTTGGCAGGAACTGGTAGGGCTTTTGTTCCCTGTGAAGCGAGAGACGGACAGTCTTTGCGAATGGGCATAAACGCAGAGGGTGAAAACTACGCGAGTGACTACCATAGTAGCAATGGCTACGCCTAAAGAGCAGCATCCGGCCAGGTGCTGCTTTATACGCGAGCCGCCATCGAAGCTGGAATAATCCTCGAAAAGAGGGGACAGATGATTGGGGTCTTGATACCTGCACACCTACATTCCTCTTTGATTCTGGGTTAAATTTGCACCATCTCGATTTCCATCCACACTCTACGCAGTTCCAAAAATCTCGCCGACAATATCTCACTCTAAACGCCACAAATTCGATCTTCTCATCATTGTTCTCAACCAATTTTCTCTGGGGTTTAGCCCATGGTCTTAGAACCAAGGTGTCAATTTATATTGCCCAAACATACATGGGCAAGCATATCCTCTGCCTGGCCACCCTATGGCGTCTCGAAATTGCAACACAGACCTCTCGCATAGGATGTATGCTATAAGGCGTGAATGGCATCGAAGTCAGTCTCCTGCCACACACACCCGCGATGAGCGCCACGGGAAACGCGGAAGTCTGCCACTGTGGCTACCACAGGAGATTCTGAATGCAGAGGATAAAGTGAATGCCTGGCTAGCTGCTCAAGAGCAATATGCAAGAATATTCAATCCCAACGCCCTTATCCAGGCTCCATCTCCCACCAAGAACCCTATTTTTACACTGCCTATGCCAAGTGGACGTTCTCCCGCCATCAAGAAAGCAATATCCATTTCACATCTTCTGCACAAGTCTGCTTCGAAACTCAGTCTCCGCAAAAGACTCCCTCTTAGACAGACCGTCTTGCGGGACAGTATCAGCAATACTAGCCTCATTTCCGAGTTAACCTGCCGAGGTTGGCCCGAGATGATGATAACAAAAGAGATAACTATCACTGCAAGCAGGACTCCTACTAAGGGATCTACCGATGATATCGTTGAGCCCGCTTATGAGGAGATTATCGACACCTTTCAACATTCAGTTGTTTTTACACCAGATGAAAATGGTAATGTTACTAAGTCTGAAGTAGATGCAAACGACGAGTCGCTCCAGCGATACAAGAAGTCACTAGGCCTTGGCGGTGGCAAGGACCTTTCGGACCCGAATGATTCTCGAGTTTGCATCATCCAGTCGCTTACGATGGAGTCGTCCGGTCGACCGCCTGTCACTATCGATCTTTCTCACCCCGGTAGTGAGAGCACTCTCAAGGACAAGCCGTTCAAAATCAAGGAGGGGGCGAAGTTTACCATGGTCGCATCGTTCCGGGTTCAACATGAGATCCTCAGCGGTCTACAATACGTTCAAACCGTGAAGCGCAAGGGTATCCGGGTTAGTAAAGACTCGGAGATGTTAGTAAGTGTGATATGAAAACTAATTATACATTGCGCTGTTGTTTAGTTACTAATATTACTTTCAGGGAAGCTATGCACCCAACACGGATAAGCAACCCATCTATACTAAACGCTGTGAGTGGTATCGCCAAGGAAGGATTGTGTTGAAAGCTGACCCTTGTTTTCGATAGTCCAAGAAGAAGATGCACCCTCCGGCATGCTGGCCCGCGGTCACTACAACGCCGTCTCTACTTTCGTTGATGATGACAAGAAGCAACACCTCCAGTTTGAGTGGAGCTTCGACATCTCCAAAGATTGGTAGTCCGACTGAACGCAGACCTCGCGCCACGGGGGTTATCACGATGCGGTATCTCGTTAGCAAAGCCAACCACTTATAATCACTATGGATTCGCGATTTGGGCTATGACGGGCTATTTTGAGGGAATACATCCTATCAACAATACGTAATTGACATGAAGAAAGCGAACTCAGCTATGGCTTTACATAACGAATCTGACGAAGATGACGATGACGACGATGACGGGACTGCAAAACTAAAACAGAAAGAGAAAGAGAGTTTGCAGCCAGCAGAGTCGGTTGCCAAGCTTCCTCGGTTACTGACGACAAAAAAGATGGCTACACTACGTCTCTTGACGGTCGCGTGGTTGTGGATAATCAAGAACAAGCAAGCTTTTTGCGTATATTTAGATGCTGGCACCACCACCAAGACCGCATCTCCGTAAGGCTTTTGTGACATCAGACTCTCGTGTAAATTGTTCTCTCTTATCCCGTGCATGCCGATTGGCGGTGATATCAACGCCTTTCCCAAGAATAGCCCCTGTCAACTTGAGATGAATACTGCTTGAAATGCTTCAACCTTCCTCCAGTGCATTTACCTGTAACATGTCTTACACCGACCCGGGTATCAAGAAACAGAATCTAGTGCGCTTATCAACGCCTCGTCCATCACACCGTTTTGGGGAATCGCTTAGTATTGCCATGGTATATAGAAAGTAGCAATACTCCGCAACAATGCCGCTTCCTGACAGATTTCAAGCCTCACGGCTGCCGCCCTTTTGCTTATAAACCAAACAAGCCATACGGCTTTTCGCTCATCTATGTTACCAAAAGGTATCGAAATCTTTGCAGAGCCCGTCCTGACTGCCCTGTATTTAAGGACCCAAAATCACCGTGCAGCTAGCCATGCATCATCCTTCATGCTCTTTTCGACCGTAAAGTAACAGTCGAACGTATAATTTCTAATAGTGCCCCCAACCATTTGGCGCGCCCTTGCCGCTTTAGATATGCAATAATAACTCTCGCATGCTTTGAAGTCGTACTGGTTGAGCTGAAGCCATCATTAGTCCTCTGGATTCTCAACATATTCTAGGTACTCGACGTGTGGAGTGTCCCCAGCTGGCTCAGAGGGACCAGAGACATCAGAGGCGTCAGGAGGATCTGAGGGAACTACCCCCTCAATAATTTCAACTTCGATGTTGGAACTAAAAGGTTGCTCTCCGTCTTCCTAGAGGAAATAATCGGGTAGTGCACTCCCATCAGCCGTCTTCTCGCCCTGCTGAAGATCCTTATGCTGATCATTCTCAGGCGCTGCGGCGAATACATTGAAATGGCGCTCGCCAGTGTCGCTGACTTCCAGTACACTGGCCATGTTGCCACAACGGTAGCAGTAGTTTGGCGCGCTCCATACGGTACTCAGATGATCGTCATATAACACGAGATACCCCTCCTGGCATAACTGATGGGCTCGCAAGATGTGATTCATCCCATTTACCGCCAAGAATTTTTTTACAACGCGTGCCCCGAACGTATAGCCAGCGCCCCGCGGTGACAGCGAGAATTCGTCTCGCTCGGGATCCGGATCTGACCATACCAAGTCAGCCATGGGGCCCTCATGTGGGATCTCTCGGAACCGGTCGATGATCTTGATCTGATCGATGCTGTGTATTGACGGAGACAAGCCGCCATGAACGCAAAATATCTGGTCGTTTATCACGACAGAAAGCGTCAAGAAATCAAACATGTCTGTAAAATGGTGCCAGACGTTTGCATTGCCATATTTACGAGCGCACTCGGTGTAGAAACCATACGACTGCGTGACGCCCCTCGACTCGTGGTTCCCGCGAATGAGGTGCACGCGGTCCGGGTATCGCAGTTTCAAACAAACAAGGAGCGATATCGTCTCGACGCTAAACATGCCACGATCGACATAGTCGCCTGGCAGAAATGGAGAAGGCAGTCAGCTATAAGACTCCGCGGGTGCGCTTGGGCTGCGGATGGCTTGGTCTCACCGAGGAAGAGGTAGTTTGTGTCGGGACACCAACCCCCAATCTTGAAGATCTCGATCAGGTCGTAAAACTGGCCGTGTATGTCACCAACAACGGTGATGGGGGCGCGCACATGCACGACGTTGCTCTCGCGCATGAGCAACTCCTTCGTTTTTGCGCATATCGCCTCGATCACAGACTCAGCGAGAAGCTCCTTCTTGTATAAGCGCGAGATGCATTCGTCCAGGTCGACCGACGCTATAAGCAGCCACTAGTTAGCCTGGCGCGCACGGCAGGGCGAAGTTGGTCCTGGCGACTCCGTGGGAAGCAGTCGGCGTACCAGGTAGCCCAGGCATCGTGGGTGAGATGGGGCGGTAGCCCGTCACAGCTCTGTCGGCCACAAACGAGGCAGAAATCAAGGGCTAAGGGCTGGCTGTCCGGCGGCGCAGCGGCGCTGACGACTTCCTTTTGCTCCTTGAAAAGACAAAGTCGAGTAGGGGGGAGCAACGAGGATCCGCAAACATGTTCGACGAGACGAGGCAAGCAAGCGTTGCGAGTGCTCTCGCATGGAGCCGGTGGCGATGGACAAGTTGAGCTAGCGAGGTGCGCGCGACGTGTGTGTGAGGGCTGCCGGGTCTGTATGTAATGAGCCAGCGAACATGTTTGGTAACGATGGCACCGCTCTGGGTCTGCAATCCACGCGGCGGCGGAAGAGATATTGGCATGCAGATGCTCGTGAAGTCTGGCGGTCTGGCGTTGCTGCTGAGATGCTACATCCAGACTGCCCAGGCTCGACGTCCCTCCTGCCGAGATGGTACTCGGTCAGCACGTGTGGGACACCAGGTACCGTACCTTCTGCCAGGTGGTGCGCAGCCCGTGGCCCCGGACGGCAGCTATCACCCCCCCCCACCCCCCTTCCGTTATCTGTTTATCGGCGAGACGTGGATGGTTTCGGTTGCCGGAACACTCCACTAATATGACGGTGGATGAGTGCCATGATCCATCCCGCCTCGACCGCTGTCAGGTGCCTCAGTACGTATCTTAGCATCTCCTCTCAAATTTTACGGCGGCAGCGCCGGTCAAGCTCTTCTCAGCTTTGCGCAAACGCAAAAGCCCTCAGAGCTACCTACTTGCCTACCTTCCCCTGGTGATCCAACTCAGAGGCATGCCTAGTGTCGCCAGGCAGTACTGTGCCAGTGTTTAGTGAACATGGAGAGCCTGCTCTTCGTTTCTCCCCTTTCCTCTGCTATCCGTGGGATTGATCTAGACATTGGAGAGGATGCTTTCGACATAGGCCAGTATACCGGCCTTTTCCGGCCCTCATCTATGGCGGAAACCATTTCCCATTCCTTTTCTCTTTCCCCGCCCGACTTTTGCTACGTTGAGATGATCGATCAGCCGGTCAACGCAAAGGCAGCAGATCGGATTCATTGATTCGACCTCTGAGGAGGGCTCACACAAACAAACAATTCCACTTGGAGGTCTTCCTCTCACCTATATCCTTCCATTTCATTTCGGGAATCCTAGTCAACCAAGACGTTCTTCGTACCTGGCGCCAAGAGGGCTTCGCATCACTTGTGATTAGTATCAAACAGTGGAAGCGCCTTGTCCCAGGACAAAAACATGGCTGGCTGTTATGCCCAATAGGTTATATCCACTAACTCTCAATTATCTCCCGAGTAAACCCCTTTTTGTTTCGAGTGACTACTGTCTTATTTTTGTCTTGCCATGATACCCATGATACTATACAATGCAGCACATCTCTTCTGCTCTGCAGCTGGCGAGCAGTCGTCCAGAACATAGACCTCTCAGGTACCCCGCCGTATTATGCCATCTGCCATCCGATGAGACTGGCCGTCGCCACCTGGTGGGCTCCAACACCCGCCGTGGTGCACGAACGCACGAACCACTCTTGAGACCGCTACACCAAGGTTGGCTCGAGGGGCCCACTAGTTAGGTACCTGGGTACTTGGACACGCAGGTTCGGGGATCTTGGGCAACCAGCGCCCAATTGGAACCCGGCATGGCTCAACCTCGCCCAGCTGGTGCAACCTCCATCTCATCTCAGCTTGTCTTCAACGTCCACCGTCTATTCTCCGGAGCGCACGCGACCGTGACCGCGATTGTGACCGATCTATCTAGTCAACACCTTCTTGCCCGCCACGTAATCCCCACAGCTAATATGCGCCTTGGAATGCTCGGCCTCTCTGGACCGCGTTCTGTTCACTCTGTTGCGGTTGAGGTAGCGGTGGTGGTGATGGGATGGTGGATCCGGCCCGTACCCGATTTCTTATGACGGCGAAGCCATCCCGCCCATAGTCGTCGGGCAACGCTCCATGCGTTGAACATGTTCTGTATTGCCGATCGGAAGCGCCCGTCGAGCTCGTGTATACGAAGCAAGCCTCCCGGCATAGCATCATCACCTTAAACGTTCTTGGTACCACTGCATGGTAGCATTCGCAAATCTCCTTGACGAGCAACTCGGTTCCGTTCTTCGCCGCAGGATCTGTTTCTTCTCGGTCCGTATAAGCAGTATTCTGTCCCGGGAGAGTCTATCCGAGCTTGGCTGTTGAGGCTCACAGTAAGTTTTGAAGAGGACATGGGTGCTGTCGTATGCGTTACAGTTTAGCTATTATACGTTAAACGTAAACCCGGCAACCGAACTATCCTTCCACGCCTCAACAATCTGACTACCTACTGCTTTGTTTACGCTTTCTGATTACACCTACATTTCTCTTCTGTGTCGTCCCGCATTCAGCAATCACCCCTACAGTTCTCATTACGATCGAATTGCGCCGTTGTAAGTCGCCGCCTACCCCTTAGCCTTCATCGTTTCTTCTAATAAACCATGAAGGCCTTCACCTCGCTTTCTAGCCGAGACCGCTGAAGCCGCATACTAGAAACCATACCAAGCCCGTTCACTACCTGAGTAACGGGTCGAGGAACCTGATAACCACCTCTAGGTCTAGCACAAGTGAGATGGCAGACCGTGCACCTGGTTATGAGGAGGTTGCTGAGGACCTCCAATGCTATAATTGTGGCATAAAGGGGCACATGTTCTTCGCTTGCCCAGAGGATACTCGGCGCGTACCTGCGTAAGTATTCGTTGATCTCCCCCCCCCCCCCCCCCTCTCTCTTTACCTTCATTTTTTTCTCCTCCTCCTCCTCCTGCTTTTGTAGCCGCTGCTGTACATTTCAGCTTGGACTACTCGACCTAAGCGAGTAGGTATTGCACGAACATAATTTATCCCACTACAGCTAGACCCCCATATAAACCATCTATTAACACCCACGTAGCGGCCTAGAAGCATCTCGGAAGCGACAAGCTTTGGGAAGTGACTATTATACGCCGACCAAGCGCAGCAGAGGCCCCGTTGTTACTCATTACCCTCCTCCCCCCGGCTTACCACATATCTCACCTCCGCCCACAACATATAGCCCTCGTCCAGGCTACGAGGGATATCAACCTGGCCCACCACCAGGCCCTCCCATTGGTCCGCCGCATCATCAACCTCCCCAGCCAAGCAACTACGATCAGTATCCACCGCCGCCTAACACAGGGCAGAGTGTACCCCGAGGCTTTTCATACAGTCATTCTCGAGAGATGTACGACCATCATTTCCATGGGACTGCTGGGCCGCCGCCCTCTGAAGTGTCCTACATTCCGCCTCACTATGATCGATATGAGAAATACCACTCAAACCCTTCACCTAGTTCTCATGACCGGCCCTACTCGGCTCCTGATCCTTATAACGAACGTTCTGCTGGTCTGGCCCGGAATTCGCCCTATGCTCCACCCTACCGAACCTCTCATCAGGCACACCCTGAGTATTATCCTCCTGCCCCTGGAGTCGACAGTTACTACCCTAGTACACCCTTGTCATATCCGCCGCCTCACTTGAATGCTTACCCGAACTCCTCGCATTATGGGTATAATAGAACTTCTACAGCTCGCCTTTCTAATTCAACTCAAGGGTCTTCACCTCCCGTGACACGTCCCTATCAGTCTTATCAATATCCGCCTTCAGATCCACCGCCATACCATGCCCACCTCGACGACCGCTTTGCTGATCGATCCTCCTACGACCCACGGAGACGAGATACCCATCAGCAACACACTGGGCATCGGTCTGGCCAAAATCGGCAGCATCGTGAGTCCTATGGCCGTCGTATGCGCCATGACTCTCCTAATGGCCGTAGTCGATCTGAACGTCGGTCTTCAGATAGGGCACCCAGATTACCAAGTTCCATACGTTCTACGTCCCCAACCCAGCCCGCAAAAGACTTAACTGCCTCGGAGGATAGCGAACCCCAAAAAGACTCTAGCAGCGCCGTGACTGACAATCATAAGACCCCGGAGAAGTACATCCCTGAGGATTTTGCTTGGGAAGAAGAAATGATCTTCAAAGAGTTACCGGCTAAGTTCACAAGAGATCTCATTAAGGAGCCATTGCCTGCCGATTGGACCGATGCTCCTATAATGCCCCCAAAGTATGACAAAGAGACCATAACGTCAAAGTATATCAACCCTACGAATGTGGATGATTTCGCGTTGAGTGTTCGCGAGACAAAAGCATGGCAAGCCATGCAGCACCATCCAGCATTTCTACCTTATAGAGATGTCCGGCCAGATAAGTTATTGGAATACGAAAGAGCCTTAAACTTAGGCCCGGCATATAACAAATACAACCGCCACAGCACTGATAGCAGTGGCGGCAAGCAACGCGTGAAGCTAATGGGCTCAAAATCTCGGGGAGGCCGACAAACCCGATATTCTCAGTACCCAGGACAGAATTACCCAACCAGCGATAAACAGTTCCATCACGTACAGCCAGAGTCGACAAAGAGAAGCTGGGACCAGACCGATTACCGAGATTCAGAAGAGCCCGAAGGAGAGCGTAAGGTTCATGGGAAGAAGCAAAAACTATCCTCGCCTGAACCAGGCGAAGTATGCGAGGCTGACGACCAGGAATCTGCGTCTTTGACAGAGAGCACCAGCCCTCGACGGGAGCAAGAAAGCTATGTCTGTCAAAACCGCGAGGGCCACATTGTCAACGCTCCACGAGATGCCCGAGACATCCATCCCAGAGCCACCCTTGACAGCAATGCCCATCGATCGCCTCCACGAGCGCCATTAACTCCGCCGCTACGTTCTAATCTTTTTGCTGGCTCTCCACCCCATGTATCGGACCGACCAAATTCTCAAGACGGTCCCGGCAGACTCTCCAGCAGGCACAGTTTTAAGAGTAATGATAGTGAACAATCTAGCTCAATTGGATCGCCTCTGACTCCAACTGAGCGAGAACTACTGGGCATGCGGCCTTATTCCAGCGGAAGTGATGCAGAACAACAAACAAAGGCACCGCAAGTGAACGGTGCCCCAACTCGGCCGCGTCAACGGCCGGCAAAGCTAGACGCAGCATACCAGTAAGTGATTAAGACCCTGGTGCCATATTCTTCTCTTTCTGATTTGAGATACAGGCGCCGCTGGTAGCTAGCCTTAACTACCTAAGTAACGAAAATACTTACATGTAGAGTGGTGCCCGCTGGGCTGGACTTGAAGCGCAAACCACTCCCTGCGCTGATTTAGTAACCTCTCACTCGACAATCGTATGGCTCATACTTTGCGCAGTCATATCTAACTTATTCTTGCCCAGTCACTTCTAGTCAGCGTTCAAGTCAGGTTTGGATTTATCAGTCTTGTCCATTCCAGCTTTATCTACATCCTCTGATATTACGCTTCTGGAGTTCAAATAATACCCAACAAAGCATGCAGCCGCGTCAGGGCGTAAAGTGGGCGTTTGGTTTCTACCTTTGTGTTCTTGGTTCATACTGTCGGCACAGCGGGTTTAGAGGGCGTAAGAGATGCATTCCTGTAAGAATTACATGGCCACATATCGAATTCCTTGGCAGCGGACTGCATCTTGCATTAAGCAGTTCTATGATTTCTGTTCCTAATTCTAGATCTTTGATGGCCTTCTGTCGTCTTTTGCTTTTCTTTGTGTCTCCTAAAGTACAAAGAACACCAAACTAAGACTTGGTTTGTGAATTCAATTGTTTAGTCAGGATAAAGGCTTTTAGGAATAGAATAATAGGTATTAAAAGGGAAAAGTTGGTATCATTTAGCTTACCAGAAAGCTTGAAGGGCAACAATATCTGACTACGGTTCAAATACCTGCAATAGCCCTGCTCTTGACCTCGTTGCTACAGGCTCTTCCCTCGTCAAATCCACTCGGACTCCAGGCAAGTGCTTCTGCTATTCATTCTCTGCATATATCAAACTAAAGCAGGTTCTCTAGACCCGGGCGAATCGGCAGACAATTCAACTTCCTTTGCAATTCTTGTTGAGCTCGGCCCTCTGAAGACCGCTCATAATGTGCACGGGTATTGTGCACATATATTTTTGTCAATGCAGGGCCGTTATCTATATGCTCAAAGACGCGGCGAAGGGCTACACGTGCCGCCAAGCCCAAAACAACAAGAAAAGGGGGGTCTGCAAAACGGGTATTGAGTGGTCCTATTACCCACGCTTTGACGACGAGCTTTGCCTCTACTGTGAACTCTACCCGGGCGGCGAGGTGCCAAAGCTTACGGCTGAGACTGTTGACGAAGGGGGCGAGCCCTGGCCAGAAGACGTCGGAGAGTGTTACCAAGATCCCGAGGACCACGATGTATGGCTATGCTGGCTGAAGTGGGCAGAGGAAGGAGGCGATGAGAAAGACGAATCGGACGACCTTTGGGCAGAAAAAGTAAACAAGCAAGACGATGACGACTATGGGTATGATGGAGAAGATGAGAAAGAAGATGACGACACGGAAGACGACACCGACACGGAAGACGACACAGAAGACGACACAGAAGACGACACGGACTGCGGCACGGACTACGACACGGAAGACGACACGGAAGACGACACGGAAGACGACACGGAATATGGCACAGGAAGTGACACGGAATATGGAACAGGAAGCGACACAGGAAGTGACACAGAAAGCGACACAGAAAGCGACACGGACGATGAGGACGGCGGGGCCAAGTTATAGAGGTGTGTCTATCTTGACCCGGTAACTTATCCGTCAAAACAAAACATCTGAGGAGATAGAATCATTAGACATACAGTGAAATCAAGGCAAGGTTTGTTAGCTGTAGATCTATTTCTCATGTTTTGGATAGTCCGAAGGCTGAAGATTCGGGTTATCTGTTCAAAGTTGAGCCGATGGTGTGCATGATTTTGAATACCAGGGAAACCGCTCAAGCATTATTGGGATGCTACTCAATGATCGGGTTCCGGGAATGCTGGCTCCGATTTTGTTACACGCCCATTGACCATAACATATAAAACCTCTTATTTAATAACATTGTTCATATTATTGTGTGCATTCTTTTTTAATTTAAAGCGTAGAATTCGTCTGTGAGAAATCTTCAGAGTTGTTGGCGTATATGGTGTGGTATATGTACCTGTACTTCCTCGTAGTCGAACAACCGGTGCGCATCGGCTTTTGTTCACAAGAGTATATATAAAACAATGAGAATCATAGCGATCGATGTCACCTCACCTGTAAGCAATCCATGGGTATCAAAGGCAGAAAATTTCGGCGGAACTGCGGAATCTCATGGCGAATATAACACTATACCTACCTCTCTACCTTACCTATCTTACTACGGCGTCATGAATATCAATGATGCTACAAATATTGATTGAACGGGAGTTTGTAGCAGCTGGGTTAGTCATAATAGCAACCCTGGGAAGGTAAGGTCGCGTCAAAGCCAACCGGATGATGCATACCGGATTGCAATTGCCATGCAAGTTATCCGTTCGGGAGACAAGCGGCGATTCGACTACCTTGAAAAATGAAGCCATCACCGACATAAAACTACCGGTACCTACATAGTAGGTAAGCCAAAGCGCCACAGCCATCTCGGCAATCCCAGTTTTTACTAATACCATTTGACAGAATCTAGGCCAGCTGATCACACCTTGTCTATTCAACCCACCCGCAGGTAGCATAGAATAGGGTAGATCGATCAAAGGCAGTGCTCGACGAAGGGCTTAACCATGAAGCAAGGCATGGGGCCGGGCTTGTGATGAACGAATGTTCTAACGGGTGTTGTATGCAGGTGTAGAGGTAGGGAGTAGGTACCTAGGTAGGCTACTACCTGGGTACAGCACGTACGTCCTGTAACCGCCCCACTTAGGACACCTATGAGGTCGGTACGGTAGGCACCTACCTGTCGCAGTGGCCAGCAGCGAGGAGTAGGCAGTACCAGGTACCACAGGTAGGGCCTTGGGCACCTTTAGTACCTCGGTCACTTGACCTTAGGTACCTACTTAAGTACTCAATCTTAGGTACTTGCCACTGCCGTGGAGGCGAACGGGAAGGCAGACACGATGACATAGCTCCGGAGTCAACCCCTCAGCAGCTTCTGTGCCCGAACCTCAGGCCTTAGTTACCTACCTACCTACTTAATACATGTTAAACGCTCCATTACACCGCCACGCTGCCAGACACTTCACAATATCGACTTCGTCGCTGAGTTTCAACGTCCTCGCCATCCTCATTAGTCCAGGTCTGGTGCCGTCTAGGGGATAGCAACTCCAACACCCGTCCATTCACGCGTCTTCTATTAGTACCATTGGCCAAATGCTCGCCGAGGCGCTCCACCCGGACTCCGTGTGCCGGGGAATGGCCAATGCCTTACCCACACATGAACCGAACGATCCAACGTCGGACCTTAGCAGCTCCCACGAGGTGATAGCCCTGCTCGCCCATGCCTGCATGGCAGCCACGGGCTTCCGCGCCATCGGCTTCGATGACGAGAACATCAAGGGTAAGCTGCCCTGCGGCCAGTGCTCTGGCTTTTGTTCTGGCTTCTGTTCTGGCTTCTGTGCTAGCCTGCTGACCCGACATAGAGGCAGAATTCCGCGCGGTAGCTCCGCGCTTACCGTCCAACTGGAATGCGTCTTTCAACACGTATGGCTTCGTTTACGCGCACCCGCAGTCCACCCACCATTACCTTCTCAAGGTAGATCGCTTTGGCCCCAAAGCCAATATTCGTGCGCTGGACGTAAGCGACCAGGGCAACATTGCCCACCTTGAGGTCATCATGAGAGACTACGTCTTAAACACGGAGCTTCCTATGCGGATCCCCCTTTTTGACGACGGCCGTGAAGACCGTTCCACGTTGCATAACAAGATGCTGAATGTTTTCACCTCGCAGCCTGGCCTCTTTGAATTTACTGAGAAATTCAAACAAAACATCATCAAAATGCTCCTGTCAGCCCCACAAATCGGGGATGACGAGGATGACGAGAATGACGAGGATGACGAGGACGACGGGAAGATGGAGGACAAGAACGGCGAAGAAGCCAAGCATCACCATGTCCAGAACGCCCCTCAGAGAACCCATCAACAACCACCATCAGAGGTATCCCGTTTGCTGCCCCAGCCTGCGCAAGCACACTGGGAATCTTTTCCACAACAACCCCAGGGCCCTGTCCCGCCTGGAGACTTTCCCCCACCAGGTTTCGAAGATACCTACGACATCAACCGTTCCTCAGTACATCGCACGCCGGTTCGCACACCGTTTGGAAACATAGGAGCTGACGACCTGAATCCGCCTGGGCTGGGTCCGCATGATCCTCTGCGTCCTGGACTGCAGACGTCTAGCCCTCGTCTGCCAGGGTTTGGGGGAGCGAGGGGCATGTATCCCACGCTAGACGAGCCGCCCTTCGGTGGCTATGGTGGTAATGGGTATCCGGGAGCTGGATTTGATCCGCAGGTGCCCCCGGGGGCACGTTATGATCCACTGGGACCAGGTGGCATGCCCAGATTCAGCGGCAGACACCCAGAGAGTGGGAACGATATGTTTGGCGACCAAGCAGGGCCTGATGTCGGGGGTAGCGCACCTGGTCAAAACCTAGACGGATTTGGCGGCTTGAGTGGCCCATTTGGCGGGCAAGGTGGATCACGTGGCGGGCATAACCCATTTGGCGGAGGAGGGATAATCTGACGTTTTGACGTTATTGTGGTTCTGGGTCTGTGAAAAGAATGAATATTGCACCTTTATCTTGAATAATAATGCCATTAAATTGAACCTTGATATGTTATGAGGCTTGGGATTTTGATTTTTGGGACAATTTCCAAGAAAAGCTGACCGACTGTGCTCTTGGCTGTCGGACAAATGATGTTTCATTGGCCATTGGATGGTGCCAGAGCCGACGATCGTTCCAACTTGGCTTTACTCTCCTCAACCCAGCATTCAAAGAACAACGGACCAGCTTCCACGGCACGAAGAGGCGTCGTACGGGCACCGCCTACATCCCGGCCGGGTGTCTGCCGGTCCTTGGATGGGGGTTGAAGATTGGGCTGCGAGGGCACCCAGGGTTGCGGATGCTGTGCTGCGTCAATCCATGTGTGCAGGCCGACTGTGGCGGGAAATTACCACGGGGGACGTCAACCTACCCCTATAGGTGCCCCGGCCTCCTCCCGTAGCTCGACGGCGACAGTAAAGGTGCAGCCGGCGGGGAGCGGGGCCATCTTCTCGCCTGCGTAGGCTAGTCGTTGGACGGCGGCGCGCAGCTGTTCGTCGACGTCGGTCCAGTTGACCTTGTCGCGCAGCCCCACACCAGCCGTCGCTGGGGCAGCGCCACCGCCGGCGTCTTGGTCGTCGTCTTCGTTGCTGTCGTCATCGTCGTCATCGTCGTCGTCATCTTCGTCGTCGTTATCATCGTCATCATCGTCGTCATTCTCGTTGTGGCTGTCGTTATCGTTATTGTTGTTGTTGTCGTCGCGGTCCCGTGCTTTCTCCTTGTCCTCGCCGTCGAGCGGCACGCCCTCCCACGCGGGAAAGCGCGCGACGTCGAACATCCAGCGCTCCATGACGGCGCCGGTGCCGTCGTAGACCACGACGGCCAGCCGCTCGACGGCGCCCTCGGCGATCTGCGCGCGCACGGCGTCCACGGCATCCCGTACCCAGGCACACACGGCCGGGTGCCGCGACTGGTGAACCGGCAGGTTATAGGCACGGCTCGTGAGGAAGGTTGTGGCGGGATAGAGACCCCTGTAGTACAGGATGTTGTGGACGCAGACGGTCAGGAAGTGGGTGAAGGTGGTCAGGAGCCGGGTTGCCTGGGGAATGGTGAGGGATGGTCCCAAGACCGGCTGCGGAGGCATAGTGTCGACCGTCCTGGGGCGGGTTGCCGGTCCGAAAAGGGTGAGGGATGGCGAGCTGTTGGAGCTTAGATCTAATGATGACGACTTCGAGAATCTTATAGTCGTAATGAATTGGAGTGCGTGCCCTTTAGTCTCCCTTCACAGCTCCTTTTCACAGCTGAAATGGACCCAGAAGGGAATGGCGGCCGGCCTGCCGTCGTCGTCTTCGAGATAACCTCCGGTCTGCACCGTTGATAGGTCGTATAAGCTACCTAGTTAGGTAGTCGACTATTCAGACCAGCTGCTGAGAAATCCAGAAGGCTTGATTTGGCCATGAAAACCCGAGGCTTGATCTAGCTGGTCTAGTCTAGCCTAGCCCAAATTAGTTTCTGTTGCTGGGGTCTTGTGAATCTACTGTACTATGCTAGGTAGGTAGATGGGGCGTATGATGTATCAGGTATCTGGCGTGGAGCACATGCAAGTGTGAGCATCACGGATCTTGGAGTTTTGGTAACTGTCCAAGTTATTTCGGCGTTCAAATTCCGTTGGCACGGCAGATGGCCACACAGCCAGATAGCACATCCAGAAGCCAGGTAGCAAGGTATCTTGAAGCATAACAATGCAATTAGAAAGATAAAGAGAATGCGGGCTGGTACAAGTCATGTCTGGGGCAGTGAGCCTCCTGAACTTGCGATTAAACGCGTAGGTGCCAGAAATTTTGGGTCGCGTACAAAGCAAGAGCAACAGAACGCGCGCGCGACCCGCTTAAGGGTGAGGGTACCTAAGGTTAGTACCTACAGTAGATAACCTACTTAACCAGTAGGTACTTTAAGTACCGGCGGACGGCCACCCCGCCGAGACCCCTCCAATGGTCCAAGCCGTCCAAGCAAAGCCGTCCAAGCAAAGCAAAGCCGCCCAAGCAACCGTCCAACCCCCCGTTGGCTGTTGTGCAAACCAAAAATCCACAACACCAACACCAACACCCACGCAAACAAACCAAGGAGATCTCCCTCTCCTCTCCTCCCTCTCCCACGCCCACCCACCGTCGTCTCGAAGCACCAGAAGTGGAACCGACCCCCCCTCAACCCCGAGGATCGCGCGCATCTACCCGGTCTGCTGCCTCGCCCGCCATGGAGGACCAGCTTGTCCAGGTTCTCGCCAACACCCAGCTGGCCGCCGAGGGTCCACGGATACAGGCTGAGCTTGACCTGAAGCGCGCCACGACAAATCCCGCCTTTCCTCTCTCCCTCGCCAATATCGGCCGCCACGCCTCGGTCACCCTCGAGGTGCGCCAGGCTGCCCTCTCGACGCTTCGCAGGTTCATCGAGGACAATTGGAGCGGCGAGAACGACGACGGCCCCGTCATCCCCATCGACGACAACGTCAAGGACCAGATCAGACCCCTAGTCTTGGACCTCGCCCTGAATTTCGACGGCGACAGGAAGATCAAGACAGCCGCAAGGTATGTCGTCCTCTGTCCTCTATCCTCTGTCCTTCTACGCCCTCTTCGTCTCTGGCTCCCTTTCACATGCTTCGCGCGCCTCCCCCCTGCCGAGACATGCATGCTTCCTCGGGTTCCACGAGTCGCGCACGCATCTACATACAAAACGAATATATGTATTCTCTGGTCGTATCTCTAATAGTCTGTGAAGCTTTGTTGTAGGCAAGATCGCTAACGTCGACTGGCCGGAGCAATGGCCTCTCCTTCTCCCCACGCTTCTCAGCATCATCCCCACCGGCAATGACAACCAGATCCACGGTGCCTTGAAGGTCCTGAGCGACCTCGTCGAGGAAAGCTTGAGCGATGACCAGTTCTTTTCCATGGCCCAGGACATCGTCAAGGTCGTCTACGAGACTGCCATAAATGAGAGCCGGAAGCCTACGTTGCGTGCGCTTGCCGTGTCTGTCTTTCGAGGTTGCTTTGATCTTATGGATACGGTCAAGGACGAGCATCCCAAGGAAGTCTCCGCATTTGCTGATCAAGCCTTGAAAGGATGGTTTCCCTTCTGTCTCGAGATTCTCAAAATACAGCTACCCGAGCGCGACGCTCAGTCTGGCACTCAGCCCGAGTCTTGGAACGGCCTGATTAAACTAAAATTCCAAGTCGTTAAGTGTCTCCTAAAGGTTCGAAGTGTGTTTCCAAATATTCTACTGCCACATACACCCCTTTTCTTCCAAGCTATCTGGCAAGAGCTCTCCGTCCTCGAGCCCTCGTATGAACAGATGTATCTTGAAAACGACGCCCAGGGTCGACTAGAAGATGCGGACGGTTTGCCATACACGCTTGACTTTCTCGTACTAGAGGAGCTTGACTTCCTAAACCAATGCCTAAAAGCACCACCTGTTCGCAAAGAACTTGAGGCTCAGCTAAGCGCCCATGCGGGCGCTCATGAGACGCCATGGCTATTGGACATATCCAAGATAACTAGCTCGTACGGTCAAATCATACTGGAAGAGCAACAACTCTGGGACATTGACGTGTCGTTGTACCTGGCAGAGGAGCAGTCGGTTAGTGCAAATTATACGCCTCGCACTGCCTGTGGTGATCTTGTCATCAAGCTGGGCGAATGGCTGGATCAAAAAGCATTGGAGGGTCTCTACGCGTACACTAAATCCGTCGTCACGGAGAACGCATCCTGGAGAAGGCAAGAGGCCACTCTTTACCTGCTTAATATGCTGCTGAGAGACTATCTGGAATGCGGTAAGGCCGTCTCACCGGAGCTAAGTCAAGCTTACCTGGAGCTCGTTAATCATGCCATCAATCAAC
The DNA here is from genome assembly GCA_022385595.1 of Xylaria palmicola. Classification (NCBI taxonomy): domain Eukaryota; kingdom Fungi; phylum Ascomycota; class Sordariomycetes; order Xylariales; family Xylariaceae; genus Xylaria; species Xylaria palmicola. The sequence goes on from MU281394.1 coordinate 212,017, forward strand.
CACACGAATCATTGCTGCGGGCCCGAGGCTACTTGGTCGCTGGCATCTTGTCACAGTGCAACGGAATTGCCGCTAATCTGATGGACCGAACTATCAATGCAATAACCTCTGAAGAGTCGGAGCTCGTGCAGGCGGCCTGTATCAAAGCTACTGAAGCCTTCATAAGCAGTGACGTCAACGGCGTTGCCGGAAACACTCAACTGCAGGCGAAGATAGTTGGAGCTATTAGCCAGTGGATGTCGGCAAAGGATATGACCGAAATTGAGGATGCCGACGATCTGCTCGTAACCCTTGCTGAAACCCTGCGAGCTGCTATTCAAATCGACAAGGCAGTATCAGTGTCGAGTGATGTTCCAGCTCTCGATCTCCTCTTTCTTATTGCGAAGCACGGCTCGAACAACTGGCAGGTAAGCTGGCAAAGCCTTGCCCCGTCTCATCTGCTTTCGGATGCTTGTCTCTGTTACTCACGCTGCTAAAGGTTACGATGCTTATCTGCGAGGCTTTTGAGGACATTGTGCAAACGATGTCTGATCCCTCCGCGTACCAGGCTCTGTGCCAAAAGGTGCTGCCTTCCTTGACAGGGGCCTTTAATGTCGCCGATGTCACATCGGATAATCCCCTAGTAATTGTAAGTCATTGCGTTCGAGCCTCGACTGAGTGACCCGCTGACCATGTTCCTGTAATAGTTCGCAGTCGAGTTGATGACCTCGCTCACCCAGTACGGCTCAGAGCCGTTGCCCGCTGGCTTCGTAGCGGCTACACTACCTAAGCTGACACGGCTTTTAATGGAGAGCAACGAAGGCGAGATTCTTCGACCGGGTGCCGAGTCAGTCAAATATCTTCTAGCTCATGACCATGAGCAGGTGTTCAATTACCACGACGAGAGCAACAGATCTGGTCTAGAGGTTTGCCTTCATATCATCGATCGTCTACTAGGAACAGCTATTGAGGACAACGCGGCTTCTGAAGTTGGCGGGCTTGCCGCCGAACTTGTTGAAAAGGCCGGCCATGAACGCTTGGGTCCCTTCTTGCCCCAGCTTCTGCAAGCTGTAGCTAATCGGCTGGCCACTGCTGAAACGGCTACCTTTATCCAGTCTCTCATTTTGGTCTTTGCCAGACTCTCCCTCGTCGGTGCTCGTGATGTCGTCGATTTCCTAACAACTATTCAAATCAACGGACAGACTGGTTTGCAAGTCGTTCTTAGCAAATGGCTGGAGAATTCGGTCAACTTTGCCGGATACGACGAAATCAGGCAAAAGTAGGCGCATATTTCCCTTGATATTTTCTTTGCTAACAGCGTGCTAGCGTCATTGCACTTTCAAAGCTATACAGCTTGAATGACCCTCGCGTAGCGCAAACGATGGTTAAAGGCGATATGATCATACCTGTAAGCGATAGGATCGTTACACGTTCTCGCGCCAAACAAAGTAAGCCTCACACTACCTTCCGTTTCCACCACATGCCTCCCTAATTAATGCTAACCTCACTAGCAGACCCTGATCAGTATACAATTATCCCTGCACCTCTGAAAATCCTCAAGGTTCTGATCGAGGAGCTTTTGTCGGCGTCCGGCCTTGGCAGTGCTCCAAGTGCTGCTGCCGCCGCGGCTGCCGCGGAGTTTGCAGACGAGGACAACGATGACGATGGGTGGGAAGATGACCCAGATGTCATCGATCTTAACCTTGGCTCAACCAAGTCCGATCTTATGCGTTATTTAGATGCTAGCAACATGCGGCACCGCGACGACGAGACGCAGCAATACCTTACCGAGTTCTTTGTGGCCGCCGCCAGGGACAACGTCGCGGGCTTTGAAGAGTGGTATAACAACCTTACAGAAGAAGAGAAGGGTAAACTAAGCGAGATGGCAAATGCCCAACAAGCCTAAAAGGCTCTGGATTGAGGGGTCTTGTAACGCCCTCCGGCACGTTCGGCATACCTATTCGGATTTTAGGTTTGGCGCGATAACGAGGCTCCCAAGCCACAGCAGCGCTAGCAGATTAATATGAGAGTCATTATGGTATTGTGCGCGAGCCGCCAGTTCATGTCAGAAAGTCGAAGCTTGGGTGAAAAAAAGCTGGTGCGCTTTGTGTATTTAAGCGACGGGTACTCGTAAGGAGGCATCTGGTTGTATACCACCAGGAAAAGTTGGTGTGAGGGCGTCGCAATATCAAATATTAGACAGGCGGAGGAGGCTTTTTATTCTAGTACCAGAACCTATATGCACCAGGGATTCATTAGAGATAAATTAGTAGGCAGATGTCTGCTGGATAATGGGTCAGAGCATGATGCGGGATTAGATCTCAACACAATTATGTTCATAGAAAGGCGGGAAGACAAAGACAAATTCCGTTAAACAAGATGGTCACCGGGTGTTCTGTTCCAGTGTACGTATCCTACTAAGACAGACAAGCATCGATAAGAACCATTGGTATCACGAACTTGGAAAGTCTATTTGATTCTGCTATTCGTATCTCGTAGCCGGCGAATACCCCGTTGGCTCGGTAAACCAGCTAACTAGCCAGCCAGTTTTTTAAGTCTAGAACAACCATCATCGTGAAGAGGCATCCCTGGCATTAGTAAATCAGGGACGCCAGTGACCAACGATAACCACCCAGCGTTCGCCGTGTTTCGATGCAAGGAAGAGAGAGAGAGATGCCCAGGTGGTGAATAACCGGCCTATTCCTGCAAGCCGCATCGGGTATCGGTAGGTCGACAGCCTCCGCGCAACAAAAAAATATAAAGACAAAAAAGGCCTTGCCGAAACAACAGAGACAGGTCTTCCCATGTAAAAAAACCAATTCTGACAAAAGCCAAAGGGGGCGATGGAGGGCCCCCGGCCGGTAACGCTCCGCTCAAGTGATCAAGTTCAAGTTCAAGTGCAGTAGCAAGCCGACGACGACGACGCTCGCCAACCGACCGCCAACTCCGCCGACGCCCGTGATGCTGTCCGGATGCCGATCCCGCCGCCAAAACAACCAGAACGCCGTCCGCCCGAGTCCCGGGATAACCCTCGCCACCCACGTCCTCCAGACCGACTCGCAGACGTCCCCTTCCTAGGCGTCGCCCGCGCTCCCCCCCGGGACCGCGCCGCCCTTGATCAGCGCGCGCAGGCTGATCATCTCGCGCTTGAGGCGCGCGTTGTCCTTCTTCAGGCGCGCCGTCTCCTCGCCGCCATCCCTGATGCGCGCTACGAGCTCCTCCTTGTCCTCGCGCCCCTTACCCCTGAGCGCCTTGACGATCTTGCCGAGCTCGCTGTTGAACTTCTCATAAAGCAGCTCGTTCTCCGCCATCGTCTCCTTGTAGAGCTGGTCGATGGCCTTGACCTTAGCCTCGCTAGCCTTGAGGCTGCTCTCCATGTCCCTCTGCAACTGTTCCTGACGGCTTGTGAGCTGCCCCAGGATAGTCGGCAGGCGCTCCTCAAGCGCCTGTACGCTCGATGAGATTTTCCGGAGGTCCGTCGTCCCGCTGCGGGGGAGGCTGGAGTTGACCCGAGCCATGTCCGCCGAGATCTTGGAGAGCTCGGACCGCAGACTGGTATCGACCTCTTCTACGGCGCTCTTCTCCACTTGGAGGCGCTCTCGCAGCTTTTGTGGTGACTGCAGCCGTAACTTTCCCGGAGCTTTCGTTGGGCTCGTCATGGGCCGTATGGGGGATTCGGCTAGCTCTCCTATTTCTCGAGTCGACTTGAGTGTAGGTATATTAGAAGTTGAGAGGCCCTTCAAATGGGATTTCCTGGGCGACTCGATAGCCGGGGAGGCCGATTTGAAATAATCGTCGTGGTTCTCCTTTTGTTTCGACGAGCGGAAAATAGGACTATTCAAGTATTGTTGCGCGTTCGGACTCATGGGTATTTTTGTCGGTGACGGGATACGTGGCACTGAATTGAATCGCTCAGAGGTTTCTTTCATATGTGACAGTGGTTGTATCGGCGGTTCCTCAATACTCGTAGCTTCCATCAGGCTCTTGAGATCCGATAGTGAGCTGCGGCGTTTCTTCTTGGGTGACTTTACTGTTATTTCGTCGCCTGGTTCACCAATCGTCTCGAGTTTGTTTGAACTCGCTGGACGGCTGAAAGCATCATCAAACGCACCGGCAATTGGTGGCCTATCTTTTGACCCTGGACGCCGTAACCTGTTGGTGCCTAATTGCACACCAACATCCACGGAATGTGTCCTGGTTATAGAACCTCTCGGTAGGCTGGAAGACTCTCCAGTTGCCGGGTGCCTAGAATGCTTACTCAAGTTACGCCAGACAGAAGGCCGCGCATCTGCATCCGTCTTGCTGTTTTGACGTATTAGTAAGTTATCAAAGCCTAGCTTCCTCCTCAAGGAAGACGTGTTCGATGTCATGGAGCCAGTGTGAGATTTCGCACCACGGCTTATCAGATTCATTGCTTCAAACACTGAACTCCCGGGACTTATGTTGAAGCCGAGGGTCGCTGGCCCGTCATCAAAAATTCGATCACAATCTTCAACTAGTCGATCAAGTAGATTAATGTAGTGGGGTGCGTTCTCATTATCGACAAGGACCTCGGCAAATGCGAGTGTCAGGCCGCCCCTGTCGCTATCATTTCCACAGCCGTCGAGCAACTCGGCCAAAAGCTTTATAAGGGCCGTGAAGGCCCTGCGATTCTGGGGCGCCATATCAGCGAATAGGAAGTGAACAAAGTCGGCAAAGTCGCCCGGTAACTTCTTGGAGGCGCGTTCTTGCAGAGCGTCGAGGGCTTTGGTTGTGATGATTGGCCCCATCTGGTTTCTCCAGGCAATACGAACAAACTTTTCAAAAGCCACGAAGACGACATCAGCAGTTATATCAGGGGCTGTATCTGTATCGAAAGGGTTTTCGATAAGCTTGTTATAGAGGTCATTCACTGACAGCTCGTCAACGGTCGATCTGTTTAGCAACGTTCGACCCACGAAGCTCCCTTTGCGCTCTAGGAGACTAGCGATGTAGCCCGTAAAAGTTTGCTCCAGCCTCAATATTGGGTTTTCAGGTCGATCATCCTCGAGGCCAGCTCGCATACTATCTTTGCTTTTAACGGAACCATACAGGGAGGCAGCATCGCGAGTACTATTCGAACGGCTGACCTGCATTGGGAGGAAGGGTGAACCGAGGCCTGGACTTTCCGCCGTCAGTGTTCGCTGAAGCTTGGGAGCGCTGGCGGTATCTGAAGAGTTGGAGCCGCTAAGGAAGCTCGACAGGTATTTAACAGGAGACGAGGCTAAGAACGACCTTGTCTTCTCAACCCGGGTTGAAACACTTAATCCCCGAAGGATTTTGGTGTTAAATGACACCAACGCAGGGGTTAGGCCAGGATTCGCAACGTTGAACTGCGTGCTGAGGAATTGAATAACTAGAGAAACCCGTCAGTTACTTCTCCAAATAAAGATGAGGTTATATTCTGAACTCACTTCTTCTAGAAAGCGTAGGCAGTAAGTCGTCCAGGGAGACTTCGTCAGTGGAGCGTTTTCCATGCAGTCCAACTGTGGTCATAACGACCTTTTTCAGATCACCCGTGTTGACGTCGGAGCAAATTTCCACACCGTAATGGCCCACTGGGGACCCCTTAGTGCCCTTCTCATGGTCGATGACGATGCGAATGGGAGCTGGCTCTTTACGCCCCTCTATAAGCTGGTCGAGGCCTTCCTGGAACACGGCAGCGAACAGACCAAGCCCGGTGTCTGGCATCCTCACGGATCTAAGAGTCCAGGTGGGATCTTCCCGCTCCTTTTCTGAGAAACGGTTTCCTATTCTTGCTTTGACGATATCCTCGCCCCACCTTGCAGATCTGCCCTCATATGATTCCTGCAATAGGAAGCATCTCGAAGTAATGGCCGTATTAGTGACAAAATCTCCAGCGTGAGCACCCTTCATCTCCTTTGCGGATGTCATCCAGGTTATGCGACCATCAACCGACTCGGTGAATCTGATATCGGCAAGTGCATGCCATCCCGCAAATGCCAAGTCGTATGAGCCCAGTCCGCCGGCGGCCTTTGTCATAGATGCAAGTAAGCCAGCCGCTGATGGTTTGTCAATTTCGCGCATGAGGTCGCGCGCCGTCATATGAACATCGTAGTGTTTTTTGACGATTACAATGCACTCGGAGAAGACGAGGAACATACCGGCTCGCTCATCTAGTTCAGTTTCTCTCGTCTCTGTGCTTTGGTAAGGAGCGGGGATCTCGGAGAAATCAGCCGCGGCGACCAGGCGGCCCTGCGGGTCAAGATCGGTAGGCCAACTCTCAACCATATTTCGTAGTCGAGTGCTCACGTGTGGCTTGTCAGCTAGAGGGTCATCCATAGAACATATGTTTGCTATGATGTCGCGCGCTCTTAGCATCGGCTGGAGCGCGGGGTGCGTGATCGGTAAGCAACCGACTATTTGGTCTATCATCAAGCTGTAGCGGGGCAGGCGTTGAACGGGCTCGATGACTGTAGAACGAAGGTGCTGTTCTCCGGTGAGTGCGACTCTGTCGGTGAAAGTCGACTGCTGGTTGACAAACGAGGTAATGAGTTGCGGGAAGTTCTGGCTTGCTCGTATATAGTCTTGGTAGCAGTCGGTGAACTTGGGGAACCATTCCAACATAACCTTCGCCATTGCCACAGCGCCGCTCGCGTCCTTGGCCTTTGCCACCACGCTCCCCGATACACCCACTCTTGATGACGATGAAATGCCTGTGTCTGCGTCCTTTTGCGCGCTCTGCTCCGTGTCATCTAAGACCTTGCGTAGCTCTCGCATAAAACCGGTATTGATCTGGAGTATTTGGTCGGATGATGTTGGGAACAGTTTATCCACGTCTTCTGCCGAGGGACTAAAGCTATTCGGTTGTCGGTCCTTAGCTTTTTGCCGATATTCGTTGGCAACGTGCTTTACCAACTCGTCCAATTTCGCTACGTATCGCTCTTCCGTCTCTACTAGCTCAGCCATTTTTTGCCTCAAGTCTAATTTCTGATCCTTGGAAAACGACTTGGTCCGATTAAGTGCACTAGGCTTGGAAGGAGCACGTCGAAGGCGCGCCGTTGGTAAGAATATGGGCTCGCCGAAGAGCTTGATTAACGGTGTGTATATTCCATATTGTCGCAAAGTAGGGTCCAGGATATCATCCTCATCCTCAGGTACTTCCTCGAAGTCGGCAGGCGGCAGGGGCATGATCGAGCTGGGAGGTAAAACCAAATCAACGTCGACGTTGCTGACATGCTGCGTCTGTAAGGCTGTTTGAAGCTTCTGGATCATGTCGACGGTATTCTCGGCGCGCACCATAGACTTGGCGAGATCAGCAGCATGTTGATCGCCGAAGAGGGCCGGGGAAGACCCAGGCCGGCGTCCCCTTGTTGTCGGATACTGCTGCTTGATATAGCTCTTGACAGAGTCCGGCAGCTCGTGGAAATACTTGGACAGGCCGAAAGCGAGAGCACGGTATATTTCGTCGCCTTGGAATTCGCGGGGCAGGTGGTGGACGACATTATAAAAGGCCGAATTCGGCGATATGGTGAGGCGTGGAAAGGACTGCAAGCCTGCTGGCGTATAGATGTGAACCTGCACTCTTGAGCTGTTGAAGGTGTAGTTGGCGGTGGTGGAGGGACCATGGAAGATCAGGATGGGCAGGTGGCCGAGCAAAGGGTCGGTAGTCTGGTAAAGAGTGACATGATCTGGCGACAAGGCCAGCTCCTCGGTAACGCGAACCATGGTCGCTCTAATGGGTCATGGTGGATCGGCTGGGGGGGGAAGCAAACGAGCGTGAAGGGGCGACTGGGACTCGAGAAGCTGGCGGATGACCGAGTCAAGTCAGGTCGGGCCGGGTCGGGTCGAGTCGAGTCGGGTCGAGAAAAGTATGTTGCACACGCCCCCCGAGAGTGTAAACAATTAGGTTTCGCGATGCGGCTTAATGCGGTGTGGGCTGGGCGCTGCCGGTGCCGGGGGTTTGTTTACTTAGAGGTGGATCACAGCGTAAACAAAGCGGCAGCACGCCTGTTTGGCTGCAGGGGCTGGGTGCGGCCGCGCCAAAGGCTACGGGATCTCGACACCAAGAAAAGCTCAGCACAAGAAGAGAAGAAGCGATATAGATAGCGCTATGCCGTGGTATGCCGTGGATAAGATGCCATGCCATGCCACGTACAACAATGAGGCGGTGGGCTAGGATGGATTCGAGTATTGGGCGGGCGACCAAGACCAAGACCAAGACCCATCTCGCTGGGTCGAGGCCGTTTATTTTTGAATTTTGGGCACCACGCGCAAGTCGCGTTACAGGCATCATGTGGGGTTCAAAGGTACTACCTCCTTCTATGTGCAAGTTCGCAGCGCTACCCAGGTACCTAAGGTAGGTACCTGGTAGCTTGGGTCCCCAAATTGTGCACCCGATCTCGACCCCACCTACCATACACCGCCTAGCTTGGGTGGCCACAATCGACAACGCTGTACGGAGTACTTGAGAGTGTCGTGAAGGCGCTCACCAGACGTTCTGTAATTCCAGGTACCTGTAGGTACTGCATATGTTGGTATGCTATTTGCACTAACCAAGCTAAGTTAGTACCGGCCTACTACCCAAGCTACTTAGTACGTACAGGCTACCGGTAGGTCCCCACTGTCACAGGCCATCTAAAATCTACCTACCTACCTATGGTAAGCTCTGCAAGGGAGACACCAAGGCGTCATGGCATCAACTGATCCACCGACAACAGTAGACCAGATATACGAAGACCGCCAGGAAGATTACGTTGTTCCACGTCTTGCCGGACACGAGCTTCAAAGCCAATCCAACGACATGTCAAGTCAACCCGACACGGGTATTCCTCTCTTTCACGCACCGGATAGTATCAGCTATAGGCTGATGGAGCTGCCACCTGCGCTTCTCGAAGCCCTCGAATCGGCCGACCCGCCCGTGTCAGTGAGCAACCTTGGAACCCGATATTTCGACGCAGGCTCTGGACGCCTTCTAACTCTGAGTCGAGGGTAGTTTACGTCTCGAGGCCTCTGCTTCCTCGGCCATACTCAAATGCGGGTCACACGCCTGGGGGCTCCGTCAGAAAAACACGTCAAATGCCTTACTTCTGCTCAAGGCCGGAGAGATGACTGTTGCGCCGGCCCAGACACAGCAACTTCAGGCTGGCCTCCAAGTTGTTGCTACTATCCACGACACCATCGAACTGGTCCCCGAGTCAGCAGATAAGCCCGCACCGCCGGCAAAGGGGAAGTGGCACGAGAAATTTGCCAGAGGCAGATGAGAGCAACCCGTTCACTCGCTGCTTGCCGCCGATCGGCAGAAGGCCAAACGTCTCCAGCTTGCTGTTGTTGTTGCTGCTATCGATGTCTCTGGCTATCATCTTCCAGTTCATGCAAGTAGTTGCCATCCATTTTACAGTTACGTTACGGCACTACAAAGGTCGGGCTCGCCGCCTTTCCGCCTTTCCATGCCGGTGTATCAAGGCTCTGCCCTTGGGTCATTAAACACGGCGAGTACTCACTCACCACTCCCCTATTCCCATTATCTATTGTGGTGTCGAATTATGCAGTCTACCTGACATGGCTACGTATTGTCCGGGGGAGGGGTTGTACTGGTTAATTGTATACGACGCGCCCTGATGTGGCAGCATCCCTTAGACAAAAGGTGACAACAAGGCGGCCTTTCTCTATACGTACCTACTGTAGTATAAGAATACCAAAGTAGTTTGGTGCCGAATGGGTATTGTCCCAATACGTCGGTACCTGGATGGGCGGTGGGGGTGGGAAAAAAAAACCGAATAGTGATGCATGCACCTGCCAAAGCTAAAAAGTGAACGAACGTTGTACCTAGGTTAGGTAGTGAATAGATTGCGAATAATTGCATGTAATACACGTAGACGCGTAGACGCGGAAGCCGTAACAAGGAGGGAAATGAAAGAGAAAAAGAAAAAGAAAAAGAAAAAAAGAAAAAGGAACCTGCCTAGGTAATTTCAGGAGATAGCTCGAGACTGGGCAGTCGGCCTGTATTATCGCTCTGCCATTCAACACTGAGTGCGGTGGTGCCGTCCGGCTGACGTCTAGGCAAGTCATAATCTGTGCGACGTCGCCCAGTCCCAGCGCTGCACCAAATGCACCAAGTCTTGGGAGAGGTAAATCTAGGGACGCAGGGTAGTGGCTGGGTTGGATACTCCGTACTTCCCTACCTACACTACTTGTATCTCATAAAGTTCAACATCGCCGGGACTCGGTACCTAACCAAGCACACTCAACTCAACCACGCACCACGCACACCCGCAACCCGCAGCCCGCAACCCGCACCCGGCTGCCCGCCGTGTTTATTTACTCGTCCTTCCCCGCCCCCCCCCTCTCTTCTTCTGTCGTCCCACTGGCGATTTCCCGATTTTCCCGCTTTAGCTTCGCGGCCTTGCACACACTTGTTCCGACCCTCCAAGTCCGGCCCCGCATCGCTGCGCCATCTGGCCAACGGCCCTGGTCCCTCCCTGACCTCCCTCCCTCCTCTTTCCTCCCTCGCTCTGCCCGGGGACGGATTCGGTGCCGGCCTCAGTGGCATAGATGCTCATTGAGACGCAAATCGGCCTCAAGGGAAGTCATATTCGTGTCACCACCATAGCTAGGCCCAAGCCTGTGCCCGTGTAAGTGGACGGTTTCGAGTCCTGCCGAGCCTGATTGGCTCTTACTACAGAATGCCCTCGGTGCCCTGCCCGTCCGTCACACCTGGGTATCGCGAGACAGCCACCATCGAGCTGCCCTCACAGCCAGAATTTGCAGCCAGCCACCGCGACGGTGCGCCACAAGCCATATGCAGTCTTAGCGGTGTCCTTGGTTGCTTGCTCCCAGCAGCAAGGCAAACAAACAGCAGTGTGCAGGCTCCCCATCCAAGTAGTGGCAGGTCGAAGCACCAACCATCCAAACCCTTGACTTTTTCCCTCTGTACTCATCTTTTTGTTGCTGTCATTTTCTTCCTTCCTTCCTTTCTTCCTTTCTTCCTTCCTTCCTTCCTTCCTTCCTTCCTCTACTTCTTCTTCTCGTCTTTTCTCTCTCGCCCTCTAACACCGTCTCTAGGCCCGTCTTACCCTCCTAGCAGAAATCAGCATCGTTGTCTGTGGAGCCGGGGCATCTCCAAGCCAATACTGTACGGTCCATGGGGCTCGCCTTTCCATTAAAATCATTCCTCTCTTGACCCTTTATATTCTAACCATAGTTTCCTTTTCGTGGCTCGTTCTACCATCGGTTAACTGCCCAGTCCTGCCCATCCTGTCGTGCGCTCTAGTGTCCATCCAAAACCCTCGCACCTGTACTCCTAACTGACTTGAGTATTCTACACACTAGGAGGCAAGGGGTTACCTTGAATGTATCACTTGGACGGGTTACATTAGCTCGGTTCAACACGGGGCGAGTTGGTTCTGCTGGTGCTATCAAGCTGTGCATTTTACTGCTAGACAAAAACGTGACAATGCGCTGGAGTCCCGGAGACCCTGACGGGTATTTCGACTCTGCTATCATGGAATTGGAAAACCCTGGTCGTTCCATGTCGAGAAACTCACAACGGATATGCATTGACCTAGTGGAAGATAAGCTCCAAGAGCGGTACAACCCCGACGAAGATGCCTGCAAAAACGATGTCATGTTCGTGTTTCCCGACATATGCCCAGACTACCTTATGGGACTTGCTCAGCAACACGGGTTCCAAATTGAAACCATCATCTCCATCATCTTAGACAAGCAAGAAAAGGGTGAATCATACCCCACCCAAGGTCCCGCAGCAAACTTTTCTCGGAAGCGAAAACGCACTGGTGAAAGTGATGAGCCGGAATGTGGTTCTGACTATGGCGACGACGACTCGAGCTCGAGCGATGAGTGCGATCCAGAATCTGTGCGTTCTATTAAACACAAGTTAGCTATGCCCGACTATAGCAAGAACACGTGGTCGCCTGAGTACACCGCCCTTGCTAGAACATTGTTAAGCCAAGATTTCCCACGGGTGCCTCAGCTTACGATCCGTTCTTTATTACTGGAGAACAACGGGACTGTCTTCGAGACCTATACGGCGTTAGACGAGATAATACGCAACTGGGATGGATCCAATGCCCAATGGAAGGACAAGAAGACTTTGACAAAAAAGAACAAGGCGTTTTTACCAGATAGACTTCCCAACCTCGATTTGAGCAGCTACAGGCCTGTGGAGCAAGCTGCGTTTGGCGAATTCGTTGCTGCCCGGGAGCTTCGCGCAGCAAAGGATGCTAAGCTTCTAGCTAAGGCCGAGGAACGGAACAACTTCCTTGTAGCAAAATTCGAAGGCAATACGTTTGATTGTGGAATTTGTTTTGAGGAATTTGCTCTCAACCGTATGGTTCGATGCGAAGGAGAGACTATGCATTGGTTCTGCCGGACCTGTCTCAGGACTCAGGCGGAGTCACAGATAGGCATGGGGAAATACGAGCTTACTTGCATGTCATTGGATGGTTGTGCGTCGGGATTCTCACGCGCACAGAGAAGGCTGTTCCTGAGCAAGAAATTGATTGTTGCCTTGGAGCGCATAGAACAGGAGGCAGTTCTTCGAATAGCTGGGATTGAGAATCTCGAGACATGTCCATTTTGCCCATACGCCGCAGAATACCCACCAGTTGAGGTCGACAAGGAATTTCGCTGCGATACTCCGCGTTGCCGAAAGGTCAGCTGCCGTCATTGCCGCAAAGAAACCCACATACCAAAAACTTGTGCCGAAGCGGCGGCTGATCGTGGCCTGGACGCCCAACACATCTTGGAGGAGGCCATGTCTGAAGCCCTCATCAGAAGGTGTAATAAATGTAATAATACAATGACACAAACTCTCCCTAGCCGATGATCTATGTTGGCTAACTCCCTTGCAGGCCAAAATGCATTCATAAAACAAGATGGGTGCAACAAGGTCCGGTGCACCAAGTGCGGGACGTTGCAATGCGACGTCTGTCGTATGACTATTAATGGCTATTCACACTTCAACGATATCAATAGAGGGGGTAAGACTGGACAATGCCCCTTGTTCGACGAATCCGGAGCACGATATGAAGCGGAGGTTTCTAAGGCGAAAGCGGAAACGGAAAAGAACGTATTTGCCAACAACTCGGGAATGGTAAGATGTTTCAATCAGTATTTCCTCACCACACCCCAAAATTGAAAAGGGAATAGAAAAAACACCCCTTTTATCGCAGTCGAATCGCCTCTCGGGGTCTTATGTGTTCTGACGAGACTGTAGGACGAAGAAGCTCTGCGCATCCCGATCGCCGAAGAACTTCAGAGAACTGAGAGCAGTGGGCAAAGTGGAGGCGTCCCTTATATCCCTCAGGCTGCGCAGGTACTTGTTAGGGGACATTTGGGGGACGTCAAGCAAGTGGCTGCTGGCAACCAGATCTTGATACCCTCAGCGCCTGTTCCGCCACACTGGCGAGTTCAGCAACCCCCTAATAGAGCTAGTACGTGGCATCAAGACGTATCAAGTTTAGCCTTAGCTAATATGAGCAGAAAACAATAATCCGAATATGCCAGGGCCCGTCATGTATAAAGCAGCTCCGCCCAATCCGGATCTCCGGCGAACGGGCAAAAGAGACATAGTTAAAGCAGCCGAAGATATAGTTCAGAAAGCAATGAGGCGTATAGATCGACCAGTACCTTTACGCACGGCTTATTTCAATTTTCCCCCCACTATGCCGGCGCCAGCAGCTCGTCCACGGAGCTTTGACACCATCAAGAACAAGGTAGAAAACATGGCGAGAATGAAAAACGCCGGGGCCGAGCGCCAAGAGGAAGCTGCCAAACACCCAAATACTAGACCGTTATCCAACTCTTTCATGGTATTGCCTCAACCGGGCTCTTTCCACCCTCAGAACCCCCAGGGAACGGTACATGCGCCGGTAATGCTGGGACCTGTTCAACACCAGATGGCTTTTCGCCCATCTTATCCTCATCCCCCAGGCTTTAGGAATGACTCCGCTGCTTTGGCATACCCCAACTCTCGAGGCGCGAACGGCTTCGAACATTCACCCATAGGTCCCGGTTGGGATGAGTTTTATTTCGGTATAAAGAAGTAAATTCCCAGCTAAATAATAATGGTCTCTTGACCTCGGTGACTGCGAGAGTTGACAATACAGTTGTAGATATTATTTCGGTAGTTGTCTAGTGTTCCTGGGATTGCAGATGTTAATATTAAGAAAGCAATTCAGAGGCGGAGTAGTGAAGTCAAGGAAATAATATGGAATTTCACCATTACCGATAGCGCTTGGTTGGTTACGGGAGTCCCAACACATCCGGAGCATATTAATACAAGCTTCACACTTGGTACTATAGGGAGTGCATAACACCTTGTATATCTTGTCTCCTAGTGCCTTGTTTTATTCTACGCTCCCTCGTCACTTTTAGCTGTGTACCGTAACAATTAGGAATGAGGCCAAGTTTATCAGGCTTAATGTTATCTTCTAAGTAGTAGCGACGAGCTACTATCACTCGAGGAGAAGAACAAGCCCTTTTCAAAGCCAGGCAGGTAGTGTCAACCAAACACTGCAAAGCACCGGATAATCCCCTCTACACTTGTGTTTTCCCGAACATGAGAAACATCTCGGGTTTAACTATACCTGTTCACAAAGCCATACTCACAAAAGTCCATACATCAGGCTGGCGAGGTGTTGATGGATGCCTACACCACGTGCAACAGCGGAGTCTTCCCCCTCGAAACAGTCTCTTTCGCCATAGTTTTAATCTATTAATCCTGCTAGCTGTCAGAATGGTCCTCGCCATCTTCCACGTGCTCAGCACCAGCAGTATTTCTCGTTCGCGATCCAGTCCACCGGCTCGTTGTCCTCGTTGGGCCCATACCACATCATGCTGGGGATACTGTCGAGGTCGCGGTCCACGAACCGGTGCGCGAGGCCGCACTCGGCGATCAGGTTCTTCACGACGGAGTCCGGGTTCCACAGGTGCACCGTGCCGCAGTGCGACGCGCGTGCGGCTTCCAGCGCGCTGTCCATGATGGCGCCGAAAGCACGCCGGAGGGCCGCGGGCGTCGCGCCGCCGCCGCCGCCGCCGCCGCCGTCGTCGATGACGAGCCGCAGGATGTACAGGGTGTTCTTGTCTGGCGAGGACGCCGCGTCGGCACCGTAGTTGCGCGTCCAGATCGCCCACATGCGCGCCTCCCCCCCTTCATCTGCAAGGCCTGCTTCTCCACCAGAGTCGCCGTCTGCTACCGCAGATGCCGCTGCCGGTGGCGCAGTGGGCGACGGTCGCGACCCCGAGGTCATGCTGGCTACCACCCCTCTCAGTTCGCTCGCCGGCCGGCCCGGAAACACGTGCGAGGCTATGAAGTCCTCGCGGCCCCAGTGCCAACGGAACACGTCGCGGTCGGGCGCGAAGGCGAAGGCGGTGCGGCCCGTCTCGCGCGCGTGTCGGGTAAGATCTGCGCGGAGCAGTGACTCGTCCTTACGGCAGAGCTGGGCGAGGTTGCCCTCGTTCACGGGGGTGAGCGTCAGCGGGGGGACGCCGGGCGCGGGCGCGGACGAGGACGGGGCGGGGAATTCGACGTGGGTGCTCTCGAACACGGGCCATCCCTTGGAGGCGTAGAATCGCTTCCCGATATCCGACCACAGCGCCGAGCAGACGGCTTCCTTGGCTCTCATCTCGTGGGGCTTCCCGTTCCCCCAAGATCGGCACTCCGCCCCCTCGGCGCAGACGGCGGCGCCGTTTACTTGGTGCTTCTGGGCCCGGAGCACGGAGCGCTTCCTCCTCAGGCGCTCCTCCTCCTCCTCGGGCCACGTCCTCAGCACGGCGCCGAGCTCCCCCAGCATGCGCGCGGCGTACTTGTGCCCGCGGAACTCGGGGTACGTGTACACGCTGCCGATGCCGTAGCTGAGGCCCTCACGGACCGTCGCCTCGGCGCCCGGCGACGGCGGCGGCGGCGGCGCGTAGAGCACGCGCTTGCGGAGGGTCTCGCAGGACGCCAGGACGCCGCGCCGTTCGCCGGGCCGCGGGGGCTCGGTCAGGATCCAGTGCACCATGCCGCCGTCGGCCGCGAGCGCCGTCGAGGCGAGGAACAGCTCGCGCTCCCTGTACGCGGGCAGGTCCAGGGCGCCGCCCCATTCGCGGTGGTTCAGGCGCCAGGTCTGCTCCTTCTCGGCGGCGGTCGGGTGCGCCAAGACGAGCGAGGGGTCCGACGCGTCGGGATAGCGCACGTCCTACATGCGGAGTTAGAACTTGTGGTCAAAAAAGACAGCTTGTCTCGCTTCTGCGGGAGGCGGGCGGCCGGTTGTGCGGGCGCCAGGAGCGCTGCCCGCCCGGGCTGTAAACGAAGGCCGGGATGCAACGTGTATGTACCTTGGTCAGCGAACCCATTGCGAGAGAGGGGGCTGTCTATGTCTGCTATGTCTGCTCGATGACGATGACTTTGTTCGTGGAGTCTTTAGTTATCTTATCGACGTATCCTGTCGCATCGGGGTGTGTCCGTCTTCTCGAATCCTGCTCGACGCTGGGGAAAGCATCTACAGCGGAGCGGAGCGGCTGCTGCTGTCCAAGCCGGACTTCTTCCAAATATCGGTGCCAAGTAGGTAGGCAGTGACCACAACAAAGCACTTAGCAATGAGCGATGTCGAAGCGAGACGAGCGAGACGAGCATCGCGATGTCCGGGGTAATAAAGGCAGGGACCCTTCAAATAGGTAGCTGTTAGTTAGTCTGGTGTCGGCTGACGTGACGTGCAAGTGGGCAGCCGTACCGAACCCCGGATTGGCACGGCGCAAGCTGGGATTCGAGTACGTAAATGTGTGCTGGGTACACCGAAGGTATCCGCGCCGCTTCGGCCGTCCGTCCTCCTCGTACCAAGGTACCTACATACCCTACGTACACCAACAACCAGCAACGCTAGACTAGACTAGACGGGGGGGCTTAGGTACCTAGTTCCGCCTCTGCCAACGGCGCTCGGTTCCGTGGGTCCCCCGCCCTTTCACGTCCAAGATGCCTAACTCAAACCACCAGCGAGCAGGGCAAGGAACCATGCTGCTTTAAGCCCGGGTCTGAGTAATACGGTATACCGTCCCCGGAACGGTGTCTGTCTACCTACTTACTTGTCAGTCACGTAACTGACGTTATTGCCGTAAAAGCACCGTAAAACAGGAAGCCTTCTTTTTTCTTTTCTTTTCTTATTCTTTCTCTCCTTATCTCCTGGTACAGAAGACTTGTAGTTAATGGCTGTCTATCGGTGGGGTGGGCCCGAGGGGGGCCAAGACATTGATTCCTCAACCCGCAAGCTTCCTTGCAGAGCTGTGCTGGATATCGGGCTTTGTGCTACTCTGTTAGGCGGCAACGGATGCGACTTGCGACATCTTGCAGAACATATACCCGCTACGAGAGTTCTTGTTGTGTTAGGTTAAGCTCTGATGGGTTTGGGTTTGGTATGCCGACCATCACCGTTGCCTTGTGTCACACGTACACCGGTTACAGAAGCTGAATAGGCCGTGACACTCGATACTTTGGGTAGTTGAATATAGTTTCCGCCAAGGTAACCCGAGGTCCGAGGTCCAAGTCCTAAGCAAAGGAAGTGAGGCTATTCAGAGTATTAGGACTGGGCCTTATAGGCTCATTCCTCACTCCTATATCAAGGCAACAGTCAGTTACCATGTCAATTAGAAAATAATTTAGGTAGAGTACAAAGCAATTCAATTCAACGAACGACTAAAGAGCTACGAGAAAGATACATTCTGTTCGATCACTTCCGTTCACCATGTCTCAATACTACTAGGGTAGACATGTTAAGCCACCAAGTGGCTAGTCGCATGTGCCCTTAGACGCCCTTATTTCACATGCCCTATCTCAATAAAGGAAATGCAAGAAACCGGGGATAAATGCATTACCATCAGTATGCCCAAAGCAGATAAAGATAGTCCCCTTTGCGACCTTCGTTCATATCCGTAGAGTAGTGCGTAAATCCACTCTGCTCGATCCTCGACAGGATCTCTTCGGGCGAAAGCTCCTGTCCGACGCGAAAGAGGCCAACTTTGGTAATAACCTCACTTCCGTCTCGGGAAGCCTGGATATACCGGAAATCGCCTTCTGCACCCATTGCAAGGTCGTTGTAGTTCCTTACTGCGGTACCCGACTTGGCGAATGACAGGCCGGAGATGGCTTCTTCCTTAGCAGAAGTCCATTCTGGGTGGAGCCACACGAATCTTTTGTTCGTTTTCTCTTGATTAGTCTCATTGTCGTTGGAGAGAAGGAAGAAAACAGTAGGATGACGGCGTGAACAGAGCTACTTACTTGCCGCCAAATCCAGCGTTGATATCGGATGATTGTCCTCGAATCTCTGGAGCCACTTCGTCAGGCTGAAGAAATTCTTCGGTGGCATACATCACCTAATATCTGTTAGCAATGCCTTATTTCTCTTGAATTCGGAAATGTGTCCTTACAACCAGGTTAAAAAGGTACTTGGCCATCCTCACAGGACCCACTTCAACAACAGCCGGTACGCCAGATGTTGCTAAGGACTTTTCGAGGCGGGTTTATGTATGAGATTCTTCTAGTTCGATTACAAGGTGAGGCAGAAACCGTATAGCAGGTCAGATGCTGTAATGCCCGACGAGGAGACAGACCATGAAGAATATAACGACTGATGGCCGTGTGACTGAATAGCTAGGAATGCAGGGTTTTCGAGTAGCCGTTTACGGGTTCTCTGGCGAATATTCATATTACTGGGTAGTGTCAACACTAGGCTATTGTTACATTTCACATGCAGAAAGCCCGGCATATGTCCAACTGATGAAGTCATTACCAAGAGGCGACTGGTCACATACCCTTTGCCTTGTTCCGTAATAAATATTAGTAAATAATTTACTGGAGTAGCTGCTACAACGAGTGACCGGGCAAGGCTGGCGAAGTTTCGTGTCTTGGTACTTCTACCCTTAATCACACATCTCCTATGCAAATGAGGGATACCACTCTGCACTACTATACTACAATCTATTTGCTATATTACTCATAACTCAACCTGTATTACTCATTCCGCGGTCGAATTCGGGGTGTCGACTGAAAACCCTAGGAAATAATTTCTTTTGGCATTCTGAAGGGTCGATTAATGCCTCTTTCAGCCCTGACTAGTTAAAGCATCGACTAAAGTATCTCGTATTGATTCGGTTTCATGCAGTAGTTTGTCCTCCTGACCCCCTGTCCCCCAATAGAGCATATGCTCTCCAACTGCAGGCCTGTTGTATGCAACCTATTGCCGCACAACTTCCTAGACAACGAAGCTGGTATGCTGTACCAGGGGGTAGTGCTGTATTTGAGTATAAAAGAGTGATGTAGAATTCTAGAATCCAGCTAGGCTAGATAGATTGGGCGGAGCCCAATCTATCCAACCTGGGCTGGGGGGAGGGCCCCACTCTACGAGTGGGTGCCTTATCTAATCTACCTACGCACCCCCTACCAAGGTGTAGCAGAAGCTGCATGCAGAGACTAATTACCTACTAGAGACGGTTCCGAGCAACAGTGTTGCAACACAACAAGCATCCATTACGTAGGGTTTCAAGGCCCAACCCATTGCCAAGAACCCAAGGACCCATGGGCCCCCATGGGCCCCCATGGGTTGCCAAGGCTAATTGGGTTGGGTT